>CM053503.1:96172055-96291155 GCA_028627145.1 Eidolon dupreanum | reverse complement strand
GTGGGGCTGCAAATTGGTACAGCCACTATGGAAAACAGTATGGAGGTTCTTCAAAAAACTAAGAATTGATCTACCATATGATCCAGCAATCCCTCTACTGAAAACCCACATCCAAAAAGATATTTGCATACCGATGTTCATAGCAGCATTATTCACACTGGCCAGGACAATGGAAGCAACCAAAGTGTCCTACGATAGAAGACTGGCTAAAGAAGCTGTGGCACATATATATAATGGAATATACTCAGCCATAAGAAGTGATGAAATATTGCCATTTGCAACAACATGGATGGACCTTGATAATCATACTAAGCAAAATAAGCCAGACAGAAAAAGTTGAAATAACCTAAATCTCTTAATCATCTTTTCAAACCTAGTGTTTAAGAAAGAACCTGAAATATAGCATGTGTGATAAATGATCGATCAATTGTTCCTCAGGACCACAAATTACTGTGATTTTATCGCGTTATGTTTTGTTTTTTAAAAACTGCAAGTCATTCATTTAAAGTGTCCAATTCAATGGCTTTTAGTATATTCAGAGGAGTACAACACTCACTACAATCAATTTCAGAACATTTTCATTACCCTCAAAAGCAACCCTACTCCTCCTGGCCATCATAAACCTCCTAATACGCCCATGGCAACTACTAATTTACTTTGCGACTCTACAGATTTGCCTTTAATGGGCATTCCATATATTTGGATCATACAATATATTTTGTGTGTGTCTTCTTTTACTCATCACATGTTTAAATTTCATTCATGTTGTACCATCAATCAATACTTCATTCCTTTTTGTTGTCATACTATTCTGGAAACTCTATGGATACCTTCTGCTTACTCATTCGTCAATTGATTGGACATTTTGGTTGTTTCTACTTTTTCACTATTATGAATAATGCTATTATGAACATTCATGTACATGTTTTGTGTGGACTTAATTTCTTTCCTTTTGGTTATATGCCTAAGAGTGGAATTCCTGGGTCATATGGTTTGTTTAAATGTTTAACCATGAGGAAGGAACTCTGTGTCATCAATACAAAGGAGGATATTAAATCAAGGTGATGGCAAGGTTGGTTCCTAATGGGGTATTTGTTCCAGGCCTCTTTCCTTGGCTTGTAAATGGTGGTATCGATATTTATGTAGCCCTTTCCCTATATAAGTATCTGTCTCCAAATTTCCCCTTTTCATGAGGACACCACTTATATTGGATTAGGGGCTCACTCTACTCCAGTATAATTTCATCTTAACTAATTACACCCTACTTCCAAATGAGGTCACATCTAAGATACTGGAGGTAGGACTTGAACATAAGAATTTCAAGAGAGGCAATTCAACACATAACAATATTTAAAAATTTTATAGTTTAAAAAGGTGATGTTGGAGCAAAGGACACAGCTCTTAGATTCCCTTTTGAAACTACGTCTTGCTCTGTCAAAATGCCTTTTCTATGGACTATGATTCCTACTGCTACTGCTATGTACATTTCCCAGCAATAACAGAATCCTGAGATCTTTATTGTGATTATTTGGCTTGGCTCATAAACTATTTTGGTCCATGTAACCAAAGGAAGCTAATATAAGTGTAGTTTCTAAGTGTAGTTTTTCTTAAAGAAATGTTAGTCTCAAAAAAACCCACAATGGTACCTCTATATTTCAGAAATTTCTGGCAGTTAATCAGCTTTCAACTTTTTTATTTACTGACTTACTTTTCATTGTGCCTTACTGAATGTTAATTTTTTTCAAATATAAAGCCTTTTATACAACATTGTTATAAAGTTTTGAAGAATAAAAATAAAAATGAAAAGGTTTTTTAAAAAAATACTGAATTTATCCCAGATGTGTAGACTGAACTAAAACAGCCAACTGATACAGACATCAGAATTTTGGTATCAGCATTCCTTAGATGCTTCATACTTTTAAGTTTAATATGACTGAATCATAAACTTGGGAAATTCAAATAAGTTTATAATGCTTCTTAAAAACAATGTCACCTATTAAGACAGCATTCTAAATTCAAAATAAAAAATCTTAGATTGAGTTATTAAGAACTGACTGAAAACTAAAGTCAATCTCCTGAAAACCATATACAATAAGTATTTTTGCAAGTCTAACTTAATCCTCTGAAAACAACTTGGAACTATATAGTATTTAATTATATCTGTGATAAATAGCTTCAATTGTTGCTAAGCAAAAAATATCAATACTCCTGATTATATAATTACTTCATAAAGCAGCCAATATTTAGGTTTTGAGCCACATGAATGGCATACTTTAACACATTTTCTGTGTCATTAAATAATAATGGAACCTGATTTTTTAAAAAAAGTGTTGCTTAAAACTGAAGCCCAACAAAGCTATGCTAAAAACAAAAAACATCTACAACTCAACAACAACTTCATTAAAAAATGGGCAAAGAATCTGAACAGGAATTTTTCCAAATGTATATAAATGGCCAAATGAGCACGTGGAAAAGATGCTTGGCATCACAAATCACTAGAGCAATGCAAATAAAAACCACAAAGATACCACTTCCCACCTATCAGGATATCTACTATTATAAGAGCAGAAAATAACAAGTGTTGGTGAATATGTGGAGAAATTGGAACCTCTGTGTATTGTTAGTGGGACTGTAAAATGGTGGAGGCATGGAAACAGTATGGTGATTACTAGAATTACTGTATGACCCAGCAATTCCACTTCTGGGTATATACCCAAAAGAACTGAAAGCAGGGTCTCAAAAAGATATTTGAACAGCCACGTTCATAGCAGCATTATTCACAATAGCTAAAATTTGGAAACAACACAAATACCCAACAACAGATGAATAGATAAACAAAATGTAGTATATATACAGACAACGGAATATTATTCAGCCTTAAAAAAGAAATTGTGACATATGCTAAAACAGAATATACCTTGAGGACATTTTGCTAAGTGAAATTACCCAGCCATAAAAATATAATTATTGTATGATTCCACTTAAAGTACCTAAAGAAGTCAAATTCATAGAGACAAAGTAGAATGTTGGTTTCCAGGAGCTGGGAAAGAGGACTATAGGGAGGGGCTGTTCAACGGGTATAGAGTTGCAGTTTTGCAAGATGAAAAGAATTCTGGAGATTGGCTGCAAATCAATGTGAATGTACTTAACATTACTGAACTGTATACTCAAAAAAAGGTTAAGAGTAAATTTTATGTTATGTGTATTTTACAATAAAAAGAGTTTTCTTTTACTACTACCCACAAATCAGAAAAAGCATAAAAAGGAGACAAGTAGATAAAGGAGATCTAGAAATGAAGGCTAGGACACGGGACTGAGTGTCCTACTTTGTTTCACAGTTAGAGAGCAATGCAAGTTTACTGTGAAATAAAATGGGGGAGCAAGTGACTATCTCTCTGAAAAAGTTCTTATGAGGTAATTTTAATATGGCTTGATAGAATACAAGTATACTATAAAACACTTTTTTCAGGTTAGTATTCTTTACCTTTAGAGATTACATTACTAATTCCTTCTATGGCAGAATTCAAAACAGTACAATGTTAATTAGCATAGTTTTGAAAATCGATTCTCCTAATTAGGCAGAAACACAAGTTCCTTAAACAATCCAGAAGACATGACTCAATCCAGAGGGAAAAAAAATATCAAGAAGGATAAGGACAGTTTGGTGTTTATGGTCAAATCAATCTAATAATGTCATTGTGGAAACTGTGATATGGTAGTGAGTGGGATATGGACATGAGGTTAATAAGATGTATCTATCAGTTAACAGATTGTAATCATTTCTTATTGGAGTCACACTTAAAGCAAGGGAACAGTATTTTATTCAAGTTAATGGTTTGACAGAATTTTACCTTGAAGTTGATTGTCTGAATTTATGAAAAAGAAGTTTTTCTAAATGTTATTAGAGAATTTTAGAGGTGTAAGTTTGATATCTACTATTTTCTTAAATTAATACAAGGTATCTAATTACATTCCAATCTGCAAACATTTATTAAGTACAATAGTGTACAAGGTATTATTATCAAGCTGCCCAAGTCCTTGACCTCAGGTAATTTTAATTTTTTAATTTTTAATTTTTTAGGAAAAAGGCAGGCAGTTGTGGAGGTAGGGTTATATATGTGATGAAGTATGCATAATACAAGGTACAAAGTAATAAAAGTTAGGAAAATTACGCACATAAAGGTAGTGCCACAGAATATATGGGAGACAGCATTTCTGGGATATGTTTCAAAAAGAAATTGGCATTTAAGAACAGTATATGGAAATGTGACATACATAATGCAGGAGGGAAGAACTGGTAAGTGGTTATTTCAGAAGAAATATTACCAAAGACTTGGAAGTGAGAAACTTCATGAGGATTTTAGCCCAGTTGTTTGATTTTAACAGGGTTAACACTATGGGTTAAGAAATGTTGAGGTAAGAGTTAAGGCAGGATGTTGCTCTTATTGCACCCTGTATATATTTTTAAACCAAACTTATCAAGGGGATTTGTTATAACTCATTAGATTGTTTCTCTTATTAGATTGAGCTCCCACAGGGCAAGAGTCCAAATCATGATTTTTGTATTCTCAAAGCCAGGCCATGACACACTGCAGATACTCACTAAATTTTTTTTTTTTTTCAAGGAATGGCTGATGAATGAACAGCATAGTAGAACCGGATCAGGAAGCCTTATTAAGTGTTTAATATTTTCTACCACAGGAAATTAAATGAAAATAATTTATGCAGTGTCACATTTAAAGGACAGTTAATTTTATGTAATAAAAAGTAGTAAGATAATAATAGAAAATAAAAACAGAAAATTAATCTAAAAGCCTAAAAATGTTAAAAGTATACATAATCCAATATGGCTTGAAGTGATTTATCACTGAAAAAAACTATATTATTAAATTCTTACATCCTTTAAAAGAAGAGTAGTTCTACCACTTAGGGTTATGAATTTGGCTTTAAGATGAACAGGTAACTGCTAATGCATATTTCTTCACATTTTAAATGATTTTTATTTGCATACCCGAGTTAAGAAAACAAACAATAAGAACAGATACATACTCTTGGAACTTCCTCATTTTCCCCTCAACTATCCATCTGTAACCTCTAGGGATCCTTTATGACATTCCAAAAACAAAAAGGTAATTTTCTTAAGCTGATTTTAATTTCTCTAAATATGTATTTTAAAATAAAGGTCAAGAAAGTAATGAGACAATATAATCTTGTATTGTCATATACTAAAAGAACTCAACATGTTTGAATCTTTCAGGACTCTATGTTTTACCTAGGATTCATATTACTTGAAAACTCAGACTTTCTAAATTAAGCCATATTCTAATTCTACAAAGGTAATGATAATCTTTCTCTCCCTCTCTCTTCCAGTATGGTATTATTACTTTATTATAAGTAAAGAGATTTGATAATACTTAGAAAAATAAGGTGACACGTTGACTCTAAAAGACAATTTCATTTATTTTCTTTTTTTTTTTAAATAAGTTTATTGGGGTAACATTGGTTAGTACGATTATATAATTTTCAGGTATACAGTATAATCTGTCATCTATATATTCTATTGTGTGATTACCACCCAAAGTCCAGTTTCCTTCAGCTACCATCTATTTGATCCCCTTTACCCAATTCGTCCTTCCCCTACCCCCCGATATTTGACCTCTTTTATCCCATCTACCTCTCTCCTCTTCCCCCATCCCTTAACCTCTGGTAACCACTAGTCCATTGTCCATGTCCCTGAGTCTCTTTTTGTCCTGTTCATTTATTGCTTTTAAGTTTATATCCCACAAAGAAGTGGTATCATGTGATTTTCAACTTTTTCTGTCTGGCTTATTTCACTTAGCATGATTATCTCGAGGCCCATCCATGTTGTTGCAAATGGCAATATTTCATCACTTCTTATGGCTGAGTAATATTCCATTGTATATATGTACCACAGCTTCTTTAGCCAGTCATCTATCGTAGGACACTTTGGTTGCTTCCATTGTCCTGGCCAGTGTGAATAATGCTGCTATGAACATCGGTATGCAAATATCTTTTTGGATGTGGGTTTTCAGTAGAGGGATTGCTGGATCATATGGTAGATCAATTCTTAGTTTTTTGAAGAACCTCCATACTGTTTTCCATAGTGGCTGTACCAATTTGCAGCTCCACCAGCAGTGTGTGAGGGTTCCTATTTCTCTGCATCCTCTCCAGCATTTGTTATTACTTGTCAGATTGATAACAGCTATTCTAACAGGTGTGAGATGGTATCTCATTGTGGTTATGATTTGCATTTCCCTAATAGCTAGCAATGTTGAGCATCTTTTCATATGTTTGTAGGCCATTTGTATGTCCTCTAGGGAAAAGTGTCTCTTCAGGTCCTCTGTCCATTTTCTGATTGGATCGTTTTTTGTTTTTGTTATTGAGTCATATGAGTTCTTTGTATATTTTGGATATTAGGCCCTTATTGGAGGTGTTGCTTGCAAATATATTTTCCCATTGAGATGGTTGTCTCTTTCTTTACCTTGTTGATGATTTCTTTTGTTGAGAAGAAGCTTTTTATTTTTTTATTTTTTTCCCCTCTTTTAATCCTCCCCGCCATTTCCACCCATGACCTATGGATGTTGCCATCTCTCCTTCAGAATTGGGTCTCTGAAGGCGGGACGACTCCTCCCACGTGCTCGCAGCACTCATGTGGGGCCTGCTGACCCTGTGGCCTGGGACCCCTGGCACACCCGGGGTATGGTCCGTGGCTCCACCTGGGGCACGAACCCAGGACTGTCTGAGTGTAAAGCAGGCGTGCTAACCACTACACTATGCAGCCACCTGAGCAGAAGCTTTTTTGTTTGATGTAGTCCCAATTCATTTATTTTTGCTTTTACTTCCCTTGCCTTTGAGGTCAAATTCATAAAATCCTCTTTTAAGTCCAAAGTCCTTGAGTTTTTTTCCTATGTTTTCTTCTATGCATTTTATTGTTTCAGGTCTTATACTCAGGTCCTTAATCCATTTTGAGTTAATTTTGGTGTGTGATGACAGACAACAGTCTAGTTTCATTCTTTTGCAAGGTGGCCTTCCAATTTTCCCAGCACTATTTATTGAAGAGGCTTTCCTTTCTCCAAAGTATGTTTTTGGCTTTTTTGTCGAAAATTATTTGCCTGTATAAATATGAGTTTATTTTTGGACTCTCGAGTCTGTTCCACTGGTTTGTGTGTCTGTTTTGCTGCCAATGCTATGCCGTTTTGATTACCATCACTTTGTAGTATAATTTGAAGTCGGGCAGAGTGATGCCTCCAGCCTTGTTTTTTTCTCTCAGGATGGCTTTGGCAGTTTAGGGTCTTTTGTTTTTCCATACAAATCTGATGATTTTTTTATTCGATTTCTTTAAAAAGTGCCCATGGGATATTGATGGGGACTGCATTAAATCTGTATAATGCTTTAGGTAATATGGTCATTTTAACTATGTTGATTCTTCCAATCCAAGAACATGGAATATCTTTCCATTTCTTTGTATCTTCTTCGATTTCTTTTAATAGTGTCTTGTAGTTTTCATTATATAGGTCCTTTGCATGTTTCATTAAATTTATTCCTAGGTATTTCATTCTTTTGGGTGCAACTGCAAAAGGAATTATTTTTTCCACTTCTTTTTCTGATGCTTCATTATTAGAGTATAGGAATGCTATGGATTTTTGAACACTGATTTCTCTATCCAGAGACTTGCTTATTTCTAGTACTGTTCTTGTGGAGTCTTTAGGGTTTTCTACATAGAGGATCATGTCATCCTCAAATAGTGACAGTCTGACTTCTTCGTTTCTTATCTGGATGCCTTTTATATCTTTCTCTTGCCTGACTACACTCACTAGGACCTCAAATATTATACTGAATAACAGTGGCAATAGTGGACGGCCTTGCCTTGTTCCTGATCTTACAGGGAAGGTTTTTAGTTTTTCACCATTAAGTATAATGATGGCTGAGGGTCTGTCATAGATGGCCTTTATTATGTTAAGTTACTTTCCTTCTGTACTGATTTTGTTAAGTGTTTTGATCATAAATGGATGCTGTATTTTATCAAAGGTTTTTTCTGCACCTATTGATATGATCATATGATTCTTATTTTTTAATTTGTTTATGTGGTGTATCACATTAATCGATTTGTGTATGTTGAACCATCCCTGTGCCCCTGGGATGAAGCTCACTTGATCGTGGTGTATAATGAAAAGAAAATTTAAAAATCAATTTCCCGATAATTACAAATGAAATATGAAAGAAAACAGGTTAACAGCATAGAAAGAGGTGACATTATAAATGCTTTAAGAAAAACATAACCCTAGTAACAATAAGGCAATGAAATCTATATCAACACCACCTTGCTCAAAAAAACCTGCAGTAGTTCCCTTTGACTCAAAGCACACAATTCAAATCCTCTACAATTCAAACTTGGCATTCAAGACCCTCTACAATTTTGCCCAAACTTAACTTTCTATGGTTATTTCCCCTCATCCATCCTAGGCTGCAGCCAAACTAGACCACTCACCTTCCATCACCTGTACTCACCAGTATTCCTCTCTATCTAGAATGTTCTTCCACACATTTCTGCCTGCTGAATCACATGTATTTTCTAAGCTCTAGCTTGAACTCCAATTCACTATTTCTTCTGTCTGTTGTCTTCACCTGTTTTATAACCCACTTTCTTCCTCACGACTTTCCCCAAACTCTCCAGTTCACCCACTCCTTATTCTTTGGAACTTCTCAAGCATTTACTTACAATTTCATGTCCTTTATTTGGCATGTAATTATTTGTTCTCATTCCCTCTGTTGTATATGTACAAATGGGGTCACTAGCTCTTGAATTTTGGAGTGAAGAGTATCTACTCCACAAATATAGTTAAGTCTTAATAATGATCCAACATAAATTATCTTTTTGTGGCTAATTTATGACAGTTTCCTCAAGCTAAATAATAGGCCATTTCATTTCTCCATCCACATGCTTAGAAGACAAATTATACTTGTGAACTTACCATAGCACCAATCTAAAAAAATTAGCATCTCTTCAAAATACACACTTTAAATATATGCAGTTTACTTTATGTCAATTACACTTCAATAAAGTTTTAAAAAAGTTCCTCCCCCCTATCCAAAGCATTTTTAAATAAAAGATTATGGTATGGGTAATTACATTTAAGACAGTTTTGCTTGGTATAACAGCCCAGAGAATAATTGGCTCGAGGTTCTGGTTAATGGAGATATCATGAGTTAACAGCTACGATGAATTACAGATAAATTCCTACCTTTCCAGCCATTTCTTATTTCTTAACCATGTGCCATTGGTGCTAAAAGGTAATCAATCAATAAAAGGTAATCAATCGAATGAGCGAGCATGAATGGCTCAGTACAAGATCCTTTAAATATAATTAGTGCATATTACTTACTTTATTGAGTCAAATTTGCTCAGTCTCATATTAAAGTTATACAATTAGCCAAAAAATAATCTTAAAAATCGAATACACATCTCTGACACCTCTATAAAATATAGACATCTCACAAGTGCCTGACTTACAAATGACCATGTGCAAATATTATCAAGTCCCACTGACCCCCAAATAAAAACCAACAATACAATTTTATTTTCCTTTCAACATGGCCTCAGAATCTGAAAGTATTTTTTTTACCTCTCTCCTCTGCATTAATTCTTCCTCTTAATTCTCAGGTATGAAGAGCATCTTCATGAATCCCTCCCTTACTCTCATCAGACTCAAAGAGAAATATTACTGGGAAACTCAGTTTTGCTCATAGTTTCTTAATAGAGGTCTGGCCTGAGACCGCCCTACTTCCAAAAAATTATTTCACTTTCCTTTCCCATATTCTCCTGCCCCATAAGCCTGTCCAACATACATGTTAAGAAATGTTCTTGCTCTATAATCACTTTTAGAAAATAGATGATGCTAGGTTATCATGTGAGATTATCTCTCCAAATTTAACTTGGAACTCATTATCCCACTAAAACAATAATGAGTTTTGGGTCACAGAACAACAATAGCATTTTTCTAGAATAATGTATTACAAATGTTCTTGACCTTGAGATTGCTAAAAAAAAAAAAAAATCTCCAGGTCCCTTTCTTAGGGATTCTGACTTAATAGGTAGCAAATGTGTATTTGAATAAGTACTCTAGGTTGTCAGTAGGATGGCCATATAATTTATTGTCCAGATCAAGGCATACTTCAGAATGAAAGAGGGCACTTTTATAATTATGCCAGGACAAAAGACATAAATTGGGACTGTCCTGGGCAAGCTGGTGACTACCCTATTTATCAGGTAAATTTGGAAAATACTGATGAATCAGTTTCTCTCCAATTCTCCAATATGACATAGCTAAGTTTTGAATGTCTTCTTCATATATATACAGGCATATCTTATTTATTGTACTTCACTTTATTATACTTTGTAGATAACTGCATTTTTTACAAATTCAAAGTCTGTGGCAAACCATATGTCGAGCAAATCCATTGGTGCCATTTTTCCAACAGCATTTGTTCACTTCATGTTTCTGTAACATTTTGGTAAATCCTGCAATATGTCAAAAATTTTCATTATTACTGTATCTGTCATGGTGATGTCATCAATGATCTTTGTTGTTATTATTGCAATTGTTTAGGGGTGCCACAGCTGCACCCATGTAAAACAGTGAACTTAACTGATAAATGCTGTGTGTGTTCTGACTTGCTTCACCAACCATCTCGGCATTCCCGTCTCTCCCTCTCCTTGGGCCTTCCTGCTCCCCAAGACACAATAATATTGAAATCAGGCCAATTAGTAAACCTGCAATGGCCACTAAGTGTTTACTTGAATGTCACCTGTCTCTCACTTAAAAACTAGAAAAGATTAAGCTTAGTGAGGAAGGCATGTCGAAAGTTGAGAGGCCAAAAGTTAGGTCTCCTGTAACAAAAAGATAGCTAAATTGTGAATGCAGAGGATGAGTCTCGAAGAAAATTAAAAGTGCTACTCCAGTGAACACACGAATGATAAAAAAACAAAACAGCCTTGTTGCTGATACGGAGAAAGTTTTAGTGGTCTGGATAGAAGATCAATCCAGTCACAACATACCCTTACCTAAGCTAAAGTCTAATCCACAGCAAGGCCTTAACTTCTTTCAATTCTATGAAGGTTGAGAGAGGAAAGGAAGTTACGAAATAAAAGTTTTAGGCTAGCAGAGGTTGGTTCACAAAGTTTAAAAAAGAAGCCTTCTCCATAAAATGAAAGTGCAAGGTGAAGCAACAAGTGCTGATGTAGAAGCTGCAGCAAGTTTTCCAGTCCTAGATAACTAGTAAGTGTGGCTAATACTAAACAGATTTTTAATGTAGACAAAACAGCTTTATATTTGATAAAGATGCCATCTAGGAATTCCATAGCTAGAGAGAAGTCAATGTCTAGCTTCAAAGCTTCAAAGGATTGGCTGACTCTCTTATTAGGGGCTAATGCAGCTGATGGCTTTAAATTGAAGCCAGTGTGCATTTACCACTCTGAATTTCCCAGAGGCTTTAAAAATTAGCTAAATCTACTTTGCCTGTGCTCTATAAATGGAACAACAAAACCTGGATGACAGCACACCTGTTTATAACATGGTTTACTAAATATTTTAATCATACTGCTGAGAACTTCTGCTCAGTAAAAAAGATTACTTTTAAAATATTACTGCTCACTGACAATGCACCTAAGTCACCCAAGAGGTGATGGATGTACAATGAGATCAATGTTTTCCTGCTTGTTAACACAACATCCATTCTCAGCCTATAGATCAAAGAGTAATTTCAACTTTCAGAACTTATTATTTAAGAAATACAGTTCATAAGGCTATAGCTGCCATAGATGGTGATTTTTCTTATGGATCTGGGCAAATTAAATTGCAAACATTCTGGAAAGGATTCACTATTCTTGAAGATGCCATTAAGAACATTCGTAATTCATGGGAAGACAAAATATCAACATTAACAGGAGTTTGGAAAGAGTTGATTCCTACACTCATGGATGACTTTGAGGGGTTCAAGACTTCGGTGGAGGAAATAACTGCAGATGTGGTGGAAACAGTGACAGAACCAGAAGTGGACCATGAAAGATGTGACTGAATTACGGCAATCTCATGAAATGACTTCAATGGATAAGGAGTTGCTTCATATGGAGAAGCAAAAAAAGTGGTTTCCTGACATGGAATCTATTCCTAGTGAAGATGTACGGATTGTTGAAATGACAACAAAGGATTTAGAATATTACACAAACAGTTGATAAAGCAGCAGCAGGGTTTCAGAGGACTGACTCCAGTTCTGAAAGAAGTTCTGAGAAAATGAGGGTAGCGCAAAAACGCCTGTATTAAAAACAATTCAATTAGTGGTTACCTACCAAGTTTCACTTGGTTCTTATTGTGCATTTATAAGGAAGGTGTAAATCCGATGTAATCCTTGGAACTTCACATACTTAAATAAAAAGACCACCCACTGAGACACTTACTACTCCTTTTACATAGCTCCATTCACCCTGTCCTATCTTTAAGCAAATGTGTCCAAAGACAGGGAAAGAAGAGGAAGACAAGAAAGAGGAGGAAAAAAAAGGAAATGAAGCTGTGGCCATTTACAATAACACAAATTTTGACTCAAATAGATCCCCACTAAAGTCATGAGCTTCTTGAAGGCAGAGGTATGTCTTTCAGGACAGAAGCAATATGATTAGTAGCCATTTCTGTGATCTTAGTGTAACTCTCACAAACAAGAATAGCAGTTATCCTTTTTCTTAGTACCAACATTTCTGTAAGCCTTTTTACAAATACCACAGAAACCAATAAAAAATGACATGAGAAAAAAATGAGTAAATGCTTTCTAAAATTAAAGTATACATGTTAGATGCCATTAAATCACAAGTTTCTATAAGCTGCATTTAACATTTAATTCTCTTAATTTATCATTGAGTTTTCCATTTCAGTAGTTAGGTAAATGCAACCAAAAACATGTGTAGCAGGTGTATGCAGTTTTCAGAAAAGCCATAAAGTAATTTCCATATGCCACAAATACAGCTTGAACATTAGACTAAAACACTTTACTCTTTTTCACTTTAATTAAATTTCAAAGTCAGCATTCATTAAAAAAAAATCAACACTTGCAAAAAGCTGTGGAATGTGTACACTGAGCATTATACCAGGATAAAATCTTTTATGTAATGTAGCATAGAAAACCAAAAAAATTCATTCTTAAATTATCATATGAATTTAACAAAATTTTAGAATTGGAAAAGACCCACTGGAAAAGACTCTCTGGATCATAAATACAAGATTCTAAACTTGGTCTTTTAAACTGTCATTCCAAAACTATAACACATATACATAATCACCTTTATTAAAAAAACAAACAAAACACATTCATAACTTAAGTCATGCCTCTCTGGATCAAATGTGATTCATATATAATGTCTGACTAACATATTCCTTAAATACTTCTACCTCTAAAATTCAATGACTTTCTATGCTGAAATGCTAACTTCTAGGAAAAAACAAATTCCTGATTACACCTAATTAGTATAAACATGTAATCACATAAAGTCCTAAATAGACTAGGAAAAACAGATCTAAAGTTTCAACAAGAATGTTCAAAACTTAAAAATGGGGAGGTGGGGCAGCAGGGATTTTAAATAATCTTCCTATTTGCTATTTATATTAGTGAAAATAGCAAGAAATAAAGTGTGACAGTATTCTCAGCTAAGTCATGACTTATTTATGCATTAACAAAAATCCAAGAACTAGGAAAAGAATGGAATAACGAAGAAATGAAAAAAAGGATTTTTGTGCAGATTATTGCACGGTAGGAGGTATTTAAAACATTCTCAAATACTCTTGTAAATCAAACAGCTTTATTTATAATAACTAAAAACCAGATACAACACATAGGCAGCTATCAACAGAACAGAAAAATGAACTATTATTTATACAATAAAATATTACTGTGATAAAAATGAACTATTCATACATGCAACAACATGGATAAAAACCTGAAGTATATGTTTGAGGGAAAGAAGTCTTACATGAAATAGTACTTATTGTATAATTCCATTTATATAAGTCCTTGCACAGGAAAATATGTAGTAGAAAAGCAGACTTTTGATTCTTTCTCGGGTGATGGTAATGTTCCATACTTTGATAGACATATGAGTTATAAGGATGTATACAATTTGTCAAAAACTCTGGTACATTTGTGATTTGTGCATTTTTCTGTAAACATATCTACCTATAAAAAAGTAATCAAATATTGAACTCTAGTTAATTATATACATGCCTAAGTGTTCAGGAGTGAAGTATCCTGATCTTTGTAATTTATTTTGAAATGCATCGAAAAAATAAAATGGATATATACAGGATAAAGCAAATAGAGCAAAATGTTATTAATTGTAGAACAGAGTAATCTATCAAATTTTGTGTATGCTTGGAAAATTTCAGCAGCAGATTTCACAAAAGCAACCCAGATGTTAAGACATTAGCAATATGTCTAAGTACAAGAAGAAAATGATTTTGAACTTAGCATTCTAAACTATCTATTAGGTATGATGGCTGAATAAAGATTTCAGGCGTATAAGGTTTCAAAAGGTTTACTTCCTAAGCAACCTTTCTTGGGAAAATACCATAGGCTATTATCTAGGAAGAGCATAAAAACCAAAAAAGAAGGATCCACAGGATCCAGCAAACAGTTGATACAACCTAAGAGGACAGTGAAGGGAAGCCCCAGGATGAGAGAGGGACACAAGAATCCAAGAAAAAATCTGTGAGGAAAAGAGGCCTCCATGAAACAGTAGCTGAATAACTTTCAATCAGAAAAAAATTGAAAGACTATTAGAATTTCCAGGAAAAGTAAAAAATTACAGGAGATTCATGGTTCTAACGTGTACCAAAACTATGTGACATGATTTTGATAAACTGAAAACATAAAAAAGAATCCATTTGACTTCTGGTGCTAAGAACATTTTAGCTCATTTCAAGAAATTCATGAGTCCAGATCATAAAACAGTTGATAAGGGAGTGGCAATCAATTACAGATCCACTGTACTGCTTGATTTTTGTGTATGAATTGATTTTTGATTTAAAAAGCTTTAAAAAATACAAACTTTCCAAAAAGTTAATTTTAGAAATATATTAAATTCTACACTGGCTCAGTTTTCTATCCCAGTTTTTTTACAAAAAGAAAGTTTACAATCTTTTGAGCATACTGAATAATGAACATATAATATTTTTGACTTCGAAAGACAGAAGCTGGCAAAATTACTGAGTAAAAACATTTAAATCTGAGCATCATTTTTCTCAAATCAGCTTATCAAAATGATCTAAAAACAGGTTTTAAAAATGTCCTTCAAAACATTTTTTTCCTGTGGTCATACCACCATGAGTAAGAAAAAGCCTAAAATCACAAAGATACCATTATGGTCTAGTTTTCTGATTCTGTGACAAGCTCTAATGTGCTTTGAGGACTAGATCTAGTTTCTCAGTCAGCAACAATATGGAATACAACCTAGTAAGTCTAAGGAGGGTGCTAAACAGCCAGGGGAAATATAGGGGGACAGCACTTACTGAGGACATCTATGGGGTTACTCTTCCACCCTTTCCCCCTTTTTTGGATAACTGGTCCAGCTTGCCTTCTACCTGTAAACTTAGGCCAGGAGAATGATGGAATGCTACAGAATAAACTGCTTATAGTACACTATACAGTTCAAAATGCTTTTGTATTTGCTGCTGTCTCACTAAAATATATTCATTATAATCTTTCAAACTGAAAATCAAACACTATGACAATTTAACTTAGAAACTCTTAGTTACTTGTATGTGTCCTAGTGTTTTAATGAATCCTAAAATATACACTTGCTTCTTTTAAGATATTTATTAATGTACATGAAATGTAACAATTCAACTTAATTTCCCAACTTTATTTTGTGTGTTGATATTGTGTTCTGTGATTTGAGTGTCTGTGTTTTATCTCTAAATAAATGAATTTAGAGGGAAAAAAATGGACCTGGGTAGGTAGTCTTCCATCCCTACCCACACCTTAGTTTCTACTTTCAAGGGGCAAAAGGGGAGGAGGAGGGAGGACAGGAGACATCAATATTGATGCACCCTTGTAACAACTTTTATGTTGTCTGGGACCAGATGGACCTCCACTCTTCTATGCCCACCTTCTGTACATTTGAAAAAAAAAAAAAGTGTGTGTATGATATCTGAAGACCCTGATACAAAGAAAGGTAATGTAGAGAAACCAAGCCCCTTAGAAATGTACCTGTCACTAGAATAGCTTAAGTTATCTGCCTGATTTCCCTCCCCAGAAGAGCTTGCTCAAAAGGCACAAGTCTCAGAGCAACTGAAAAATGACCACTATAGATGATTAATATCAGACTCTTTCTAGTTTATATGAAAAAGAGTTGGAAAGTGAAAGGGCAGCAAGTCCCAAAAGGAGAATGAGAAAGAACTGGCATTTACTGAAAACAAGCATGTAAAATGAAAATGGAAATTGCACCTTGGATGTTTGATGCAGGGGTATCTCTACTGTATTCAGATACATGCAAACACGACAGTAAAAATAACACAAATGAACAATATGAACTATATGAATATTATTTTGCAGAAGATATCTGTTTAAAAACAAACTTTTTTTCAATACAATACAGGAACATATATACAAGTAATGGTTATTTTTCTGTACTTGGCTTTCTTATTTTTAAATAAGCTCCTATGTACACTTTGTCTAGTTTCCCCCAATAACATTATATAAGTATAACTTCAACATCAAAACTGATTGACATTGATATAATCCACAGCCTTATCCTGATTTTACCAGTTTTACACGCACTCAGTTGTGTGTTTCTATGCAATTTTATCACATGTATAGATTTATGTAATCACCACTATAATCACGATAGAGAACTGGTACGTGAACGTACTATTTGATACATATATGTGTATGTCAAGAAATAAAAGAATCATACACCAAGGAAAAAAAAAAGAACTCTTTCAGTACCACAAAGATCCCTCATGATACTGCTTTATAATCATAACCATCCTGCCCCCTCCATCCCATCCCTAATGCCTGGCAACCACTCATCTGTTCTCCATCTCTGTAATTTTGTCACTTTGAGAATATTATATAAATGGAACCACATGGTTTTTTGAGATCCATCCAAGTTGCAGCATGTACCAATGGGTCGTTCCTTTTTATTGCTGCATTGTAGTCTATGGTTTAAAATATAGCACAGTTTGTTGAACCATTCACTCATTGAAAGGCGTTTGGGTTGTTTCCAGTAAAAAGATACTTATTTTTAAACAGCAATTCTGTAATAAGCAAGCTTCTTTCAAAAGAGGACTTTTAAAATGAGGGCCTTATGCTCATTTAAGCTATAGCTTTGCACACATATACAGAGATATGTTTTCCCCCACATTAAAACTTTTTTTCTCTTAAATCCCACATCATCCCTCCCCAGTGAGGGTCATGGAAGCAAGGTAAATCTGAGTTAAACTTCTAACTCATACTGTATAGTGATATTTTATACCAGTTATGGAATTTCATGTAGAAGATAGGTTAGTGAAATTAATTGCACAACTAACCCACAAAAGTAATTTATACCTATCACTGATGAAACTAAAGTTGTGAGAACTCAAATTATAGTACTTTAAACTCTTAGACAATATCAAATTACTGTCTTTCAAGAAGAAAGGTCAAGAGTAAAATCAAATGTAGTTATTTTCCATACTTAATTTCTTTTGGAGAGGAAGTAGTTTAAGGAGTTGTAGATAAAAACATTAGTCTAGCAGGGTATAAGAACAATCACTTAAACATGCTATGTGATCTAGTATTTATGAAATAAGGCTCAAAAATCTCATAATTTGCTTAGAGAAGTGAGCCTACAAGTAGAAATTAATAGAAAAGGTACAAATCTACAACTCAGAAGGGAAATAAGGAACAAAACGATCACAAAGTGTAGGCTTTTGAAATTTGCAGGAAAAAAAATTAATAGCTGTTTGTGGAGGCTATGAAGGAAAGACGATGCAAAATATTAAAGGTTAAAATCTGGGAATAAAAAACCAAATTGCTAGAAAATAAGATAAAGAACTAGCTTTGAGCCAAGATTAAATAACTCATCTCTTATTTCAACTATCGGCCAATGACTAATTGAATCAAATTCTGGAAAAAAGATACACATGCTCACATCTTATCAGGTACAAACAAAGTTGTTTAGTTACATAACATTCTTACTGGGGAAGCAAAGTTAACCTAACATTTTGTTTGATTATGTGATTTAATTTTTTGCATATCTATGTTATTACTAAACATTAGAATTCATAGGGATTAGTGGAAGACAGAAAAAGATTAGTATTATACTGAGAAAAAACTGACATACTTTATAATAATCAACTTAGTTTAGTTATTTTAAGTTATAAATAATAAGTTATAATCACTGTATGCAGGTGTCACTACAAAGATAAGAGTACTGATTTTGTGGTTTGGAGCTATAGGAACTATTTGACAAGTTTGCTGCCATTTGTAACTACACCGCTTTGACACACAGACTGCCAACATATTTATAACAGATCATGAAAGTGTTGCTAGTGAAATTTTATAATTAAAATAGCAACAAAATATTACAAACTCATCAAGTTTTAAAGGTTTATTATTGTGGCTATCATCAATAAATCAACAAACAACAAGTATTGGAGAGGATATGGAGAAAAGGAACTCTCGTGTATTGTTGGTGGGAATGCAGACTGGTGCAGCCACTGTGGAAAACAGTATGGAGGTGCCTAAAAAAATTAAAAATATAACAACCTTATGACCCAGCAATTCCATTTCTGGGTATTTATCTGAAGAAATTCAAAATACTAATTTGAAAAGACATATACACCACTGTGTTCACTGCAGCATTATTTACAATAGTCAAGATGCGGAAGCAACCTAAGTACCCAATGATGGACTGGATAAAGAAGATGTAGATGTATAAAATGGAATATTACTCAGCCATAAAAAAGACTGAAATCTTACCATTTGCAACAACATAGATGGACCTAGAGGGTATTAAGTGAATAAGTCAAAGACAAATACCACATGATTTCACTTATATGTGGAATCTAAAGAACAAAATAAATGAACAAATAAAACAGAAACAGCTCATATATAGAGAGAGCAAACTGATGACTGCCAGACAGGAGGGGTTTTGGGATAGGCAGGTGAAGGGATTAAGAGGTACAAATTGGAAGTTACAAAATAGTCATGAAGATGTAAAGCACAGTACAGGGAATATAGTCAATAATATTACAATAACTATGCATGGTGTCAGATGGGTACTAGATCCATCAGGGTGATCACTTCTTAAATTATATAAATATCTAACCACTATGCTGTACACCTGAAACATATATATATTATTGACTGTCAACTTGAATTAAAAAATAAAAAAATATTTAAAAAGTATTTATTATTTCAATGTTTTCAAGAATGGAAGTGTTATCAACTCTCAACTTAAGGAATTAAAACTTAATATTAACTCAAATGGGTATAATCAGGTAAAGTACCAGTACAAAAAAATCTTAGTTGGCAAGGTATGGCAGTACATATCTTCTGTATAATATTTGAAAAAGCTTATTTCAATCTTATAAAAATTTCTACTGCTGCTGCCATGTAAGGCTCCTTGAAAGAGCATCCAGTTGTACTGGGTTTAATAAGTTGGGAAGCCAGCCATAACATTATGTACCTCAGCTCACTATTCCGCATAAGGTGCAGCTGCCTTGAACTCTGGCCAGGCATTACTATCAGAAGACTTTATAATAACACTTTTCACGTTAACCTTAAATTTGTTTAACTGTACAAACTCCAAAGACACTATTAAGTAGATTTCAAAAGTGCCTGGGAGGAGAAAGGAACAAGTGTGTCCGACATGCTGTTTCTTAGAGTATTGATAAATAACAAAAATTAAAAACAGCAACAAACAAACCTAGTCAGCCTGTGGCCCTAATGAATTCAAATGACTTTCTTAGTCTTAACCCTGTATTGAGTTCAACTGTTGCTTGTCAGTAGACCGGTAGCACAATGAATATGGGTGGCAACTATATAAATAAGATCTTCAAATACATATTAGCTAATAAAATTTAAAAGATAGTAGAATAACTATCATTACAATAATTTATCACACTTTTATTCCAAATAATCCATTTGAAATATATTCCATAAACGCTTGCATTTTAATGCAAAAACAAAAATATCTTATAAAATAGGCAACTGGTCTGTACCTGATGACTAATTTCATACACTTTCACTCTGAAAATGGCTATCTGCAAACTGTGCTTAATTTAGGTTACTATACAAATGAAAACCTACAACTCCTTACTAACAGAACATTTTAATGTTCTGCAACACCTTGTGCATATGAATAAAAAACTTATTATCTTAACAGGCATGAAAATAACCAGTTAATATTTAATCATACATACTATATGATAGGCACAATGCTAAGGGCTTTATATCATCTCCAAAATTCACAACTCCATGAGTTAAGCGTTATCATCCCCATTTTACAGATGAGGAAACTGAAATGAGAGTCATAGCTAGTAAGAGAATGTAGAAACCTGCATTTTTAGCAGCCCTTTCTGTACATAAAGCACATGAGCTCTAAAAGCATAAATTACATAATTTATCAATTAACCAACAAGTTTTAGAAAATTATATGCTGAGCGATGTATGCTGTGGAAGGAGTTGAGGGGACTTAAATACCTCTCAGTGTTATGTGTTCCGTTTTAAAAACTGTAACACAAATTCAAGTTTCTTCCATGTCCTGAATCTATGGATCTATGCCAATTCTGTATTTAGGTGTATTAATTATGGAATTTGGAAGATTATTAAGCCGGTATAGTCTTCTCAGACCCTGAAGATATGGTCTAACATTTAGTCAAAGCTCAGGCGTTTTTCGGAACCCAAGTTTATTCTGGTAAAAAAGCCTCAGAAGTGGGCCTTGAATTTTATTATCTCTAATTATAGGCATGTCCACTACAAATTATAAAATCCATTATTTAAGGACATATTCATCCATGTGAAAAGCAAGTAGTGAAAAGATGAGCACTCAATATGTGAGGAATAAGCATTTGCTCTCAAATATACAAATATGTCAAATTTTGTTACACTGAGGTGTGTCCAGTTACTCTAGTCATACTGGCATCCTACTATATTAAATATTTCATAGATCTCACTGTTTCAAATATCATAAAAAGGTGGGCTTCCAGTTTGACTTTAACTATCTTTTCATTACTTCAAAGTTCTAGTAATCAATGACATTTAAGCTAAAGGCAAAGGGTTTCTTCAGAATTATATTAGGCAAACTACAACCTTGGAGATATATATATATATATATATATATATATATATATATATATACACATACATATGTATATACATATACATATGTATGTACACACACACACACACTTTTTTCCTGGAGAATCTCATTAGAAAAATCATCTGCTATTTACTAAGCCTCACTATTTTCGAAAGCACCTCTTCACCTTTCACTTAGTTGACTTGCTATCCCAGAACAATTATCGAGGGGCACGATAGCCTAATAACTTAAGTTTCTACATAAAAAAGCTTAAAGAAAAGATGCACTCTCCTCTGCACCTAGCAACAACAACAAAAAAAGGAATGACAAAAAACTTTAAAACACACAGGGATTCTGGAGGGCAGCTTAAGGCTCAACCAAAATGTGTTGTAAATCTGACCCCAGGAGTCCGTGGCACTGACAGTCATTCAACTTTCTTTTTAATTTTCCCATTGTGCTTTTTCTGGTTCCAAAGGGAAGACGTACCTACATATCAGCAACGATTCGGAATGCCTTATTTCCTTTCTAGAAATTCTCTCGGTTCAAGGCCGGGGGCCGCGGACGTAGCGTGGCCCGGGGAGCCCGGGGCAGCGGCGCCAGCCACCCGAGAAAGCAGAACCACGCACGGCACCCGTTCCTGGCAGGCCTGCTGTGGCTGGTTCCCGAGTCCCTTGAGGGCTGCAAGGGCAGCGGCAGCAGCAGCCATGGCAGGGACTCGGGAACCTTTCCTCTGTCTCCTCCGCTAGGCCTCGAGGGGTTTGCTTTTCACATGGCCCCCGAATGGGGGCGGTGGGCACAAGGTAGTGGATGCAGCTGCAGCCGCAGCGGCGGGCCAGGAGAGCCGACTCTCTCGGAACCCGACCTCCCGGCGGGCTGGCAGCAGCACCTCGGCAGGGCGCTGGCTGGAGCGCCGAGGGCACCGCTGGGAAGGCCACCTTCTCACACACAACATCTCTCCCCTGTCTGCCTCCTTCTCCGTTAGCGCTACCGGTTGGCGGGCGGGGGAGGGGAGCGAGGCGCGTTATTCCCGGGGAGCTGGAGGAGTGAGGGGAGGGCATCGCTTACCCACGTTACTGAGGAGGAGGAGGCGGTTGGAGTGCGGCGCTGCGGGGCGACGGCAGGGCTGGGTGGGTGCAAGTAAGAGACTTACGAAAGGGAATTAACCCCATCACCAGCCCGGACACCGGCTCCAGCGGCAGCCGCGGCTGGCAGAATCCCGCCCCTTCCCACCACGCACTAGTCCCGCCTCTTTCTCTTTGAGGGGCAGTAGACAAATCAAAAGCTGTACATCTCCGGAGTGACACGAGGATCATCCAACCACGCCTGGAAAAATGGCCTTCTCTCCACCCCTTTATCTCCTCCCGGGCCGCGGGAGAGCGCTGCCAAGTCTTCCTCCACCCTCAAGGGAAAAAGAGCCAATCGGTGCTTAGTAACCGCCCGTGAAGGACGCAAAAGGCAACCAATGGGAAAACTAAGAGGACAGCCATTTTGCCCACTTGTAAAAGAGCCACCTTTTCCCACGAGTTGGAGCTTGAGGTTGGGGGAGTTCTGGGAGTTTTACTGACCTGGAGATATTGGAAAGACAACCATATTTCTTTAAGGAGTGTTTATAATGCTTTATAGGAGTAAAGGAAATTTTTCATCTTTTGTGTGGGGGAAAGAGAGGAACACTGCTTAAGAGTTTGGCTCCTCCCCTTAGCGGTAACGGGTTCTAACCCCAACACCTGGTTTCTCCAGCCTCACTTGGGGGAAGGCGGCGTGATTGTCCTTTTGGGTCTGGAGCAAACTACATTTCCCAATGTGCTTTGCTCCGCCCCATAGCCTTTTCTTCGTTACTTCCCGCGGGGCCTGACGGGAATTGTAGTTCTTTGCAGGTATCCATGCCTCCTCGTTGGCCAATGAGAAGGGACAAATTTTTGAATGATTTGGAATTTGGGGCGGAGAACTAGTTGCGAGGCTGTGGTGAATCCATGCCACCACTTTACCAGAAGAGATAAGGGATAGGAGAGGTTGGTGGTCAGAGAAGATTTTTCTCCAAACAGCGTAGGAGTTTTAAATTCCCGGTATTTGAGCTCTCTTACTTTCAGTTTGTCCCTTTGAAGCCACTTCCGCTTTGGGGCGGACACAAGCCAAACCTGTGGCGGGAGTTGGAGATTCTTCAGCAAATACACCAGGTGTGGCCGTCTGCGAGTGGCGTGGCGGGAAAGTCGGTGGTTTCTTGCATGACAGATAGTAAATTGAACGGATTTAATTGCATTTTGTGAACGAATGAGTGAAATGGGATGTGGGTAGTTCCCAAGTCTGTAATGCCATTTTCCATCCCTAGTCTTCAATACCAGAGTCTTATTTTTCTTGTTTTTATTTTTATTTTTACTTGTTCTTTATTAGATTGTACCTGTATATGTGTAGAGGGTACCTCTAATGCCTTTAGCCGCTGTCGGTGTGTGAAGCACGGCCTCGCCTTTACGTCATTAGTTTGACTAAAAACAACTGGCCCTCAAGTTCTGTGCTAACTCCCATTTCCATAAACAAACTTCTAAAGACTAGTTCCAAGAAGAAAAGCTACAGAACGGCTTAGGTTTAATATTCAAGAATGGTGCATTTACCTTTTTTTTTTTAGTAAAGCATACAGCAAACAAATGGCGACAGGTGCCACTAATACACCGATGAATAAAGACATCCTTTAAATACTTGGGAGCCTGTAACCTAACAAGTATAACGCAAATAGACTGGTTTTGCATCCCCTTCTGGCTGCAAAATTGAGTATGTTTTTTGCTGTTGGACGTTCTCTTTGAGGTACCTTGGGAAAGTCATTGAATAAAGGAGATGCAGAATTATCAGGAAAGGCCTTTCCTCCCTAAACCTAATGGCTTTCATTCTTAAACTCTTCCTCATCATTTTGACTGAGACTTCTTCAGGTAGTCTCAGTTTTCTCTATAGTTTCACCGAGATTTATTTTTATAAATCATTTCGTAAATATTTGTTGAGCATTTATACTATACTATATTAAGCACTATACCAAACTTTTGGGATAGAGCAGTGCCAAAAAGTCAGGCTCCTTGTCCAAAAGCAGAGAGGAAGACAGAGGCCAAAAAAAAATTAAGATAACATACTCGTTCTTTTATTCTCTCTCTAAATTAAGTCTTCATTAGTCATGTTTTGTGCGTTTATTCTGTCACCTCTTTCCATTTTACCTGTGGATTAAAATAAGCATCTTTTCTCTCTTTTTTCTTTACTAAAGTACTAATAAGTTTCCAATACTCATGGTGTTTATGCACCAACTAGATGATAAATTTTATAGTGTAATCCTTCTAGATACAGGAATGTAATCATACCTTTCAGCCAACAGTGTTGTGGGTTCACCAGACGGAGCATTGTCTCTTGTTTTTTAATGTAGTTGGAATTTTCAGTATAATTTAGTGGTATAGTCTTCTGCAGATAGTTAGAGGTTCTTTTTGTTTGTTTGTTTTTGTTTTTTTTTCTGAGTTCTTCCAGTGAAAACCAATAAATAATAATGATGGCCATTGTTTTCTTGAGTGTTTCCTCTGAGCCAGGAATGATGTCAAGTATTTTAAGTACATTTTTCTTGCAATATTTTGCAAGTACTGTTACTTGACGTTTTATAGTTGAAAAAATTGGGCCTCAGTGAAGTTCAGACTTTAAGACCTTACCTTGGTCAGTAAATTTTAGACATGGGAATCCTGGCATGGTGCTGGGACCCCTCAAGGGGGTCTCCTCAAGGGGGGCCTGTGCAGTGAAGATATCCCTCCTTATTTTTAACTGCCACTTGTGGGTGTGGGGCTATTCTATTCTGTCTCATTCCTGAGCTCATGACCACTGCTAATCTGCCTCTCAAATATTTATTAATCTCCCTATGTATGTATACCACGTAGAAATGTAAAATTCTATCTCAGGATTCTGGAACCAATGGTGGCTGTTACTTCCTTTTTTGAGCTATCCTTTGCTATGTATTTAATACATATTCATTGTATTTAAAAACACAAGAAAATATATTTTTTAAAAAATAAAGATCATCTGTAATTCTGTTACCCAGAGATACCACTATTAAATTTTGGTGACTATCCTAGCAATATCTCTCTCTAATGGGTACAGACGTGTATGAATGGTATTATATACTTTGTTCATTTGTAAACGTATTTTAACTTGACAATAGGCTATGGATATGCCTGAATAAATATATTCTCATTTTTATGGCAATTTGATATTTCATTGTATGCCTCTAACATAATTAGTTCCTCGTAAATATTTACATTATTTTTTATGAACTTTTTTGATTGTGATAATAAAATTTACCATCTTAACCATTTTTAAGTGTACAGTACCATTGTGTTAAGTATATGCACCTTGTCACACAACTGACTTCTGGAACTTCTTCATCTTGTAAAACTGAACCTGTGCTCATTGAACAATTCTCCTTTTACACTCCCACAGCCCCTGGCAACCACTATTCTACTTTGTGTTTCTAGAAGTTTGACTATTTTAGATACCTCATATAAGTGTAATCATGCAGTGTCTGTCCTTCTGTGACTGGCTTATTTTACTTAGCATCATGTCCTCAAGGTTCATCCATATTGTAGCATATGACAGGATTTCCTTTTTTTTTTTTTTTTAAATGCTGAATAATATTCCATTGTATGTATACGTGGTACATTTTATTTGTTCATTCATTTGCCAATGGACATTTAGATTGCTTCCACCTATTGGGTATTGTTAATAATGCTGTAGTGAGCATGATGTGTAAATATTTCCAAATCTTGTTTTCAGTGCTTTTGGTGTATACCCAAAAGTTGGATTGCTGGATCAATATTAACTTTTAAGAGCAATATTTGTTGTGAGCTCCATCTTTGTATGCTTGTCTGATTACCTCTTAAATCTAACTATTTTAATGTAGAATTATTTAGCCACAAATACTCTGTAATTCCTAAATTGCTTTTTAGAAATATTGTGCCTGTTTTTTTTTCCTAATTACAGTGTTTCAGAGTACCCATTTCTCATTGTTATTCTATCCAATGTGATTGAAAAAAATGATCCCTCTAATTTGTATTTAATTGAATTCTGTCGATGTTAAGCATCTATTATATCTTTGTTGTATAATGTTTAATCTCTTTGAGTAGCCTATTGTTACCTATTAGTCTTTTAATAATTTTAAATAAATGACTCTTAGATTTTTAACTCTTTGTGACATTTTATTAGTCTTTACTTCATTATGAAATTAGTTTTTTTACTTTTTAATGCTGTTTTTCCATAACATGATTTAACTTATTTTAGTGTTGAAATTTGTCTTTTCCTTTATAATTTCTAGTTTATTTGTGATGCTTAGAAATTAGATAATAAAAATAATATGTACATATAAATTTTATTTGTTTTTACATTTAATTTTAGTTTACATGTACTGTTCAATTAAAGTGTTCTGTCTTTGACTTCTACCATACCCATTATCTTAATTTCCTGTAATTTTATGGTTTGATATCTAGTAGATAAAGTGTGCTTCCACTCTTTTTTAGACATTTTCTTGTATTTTATTAGATAGATTTTTGGTATCATTTTGTCAAATTAAAAATAAACCTCTGTGCTTTCATATTTTAACAAAATACAAGTTTGAGATTTATATGGATACTGAATACTTAAAAGGAAGTATTTCAATTTATATTAACAATACAAAATTTTACATAGATATAGTCAAGGCTCAATGGGGCATTCTGTGCTCTGTAAAACACGTTTTTATTACACAGGTGAATCTAAAGACTTACAGTTTAAGAGCACATCTAATTTTTAAAATTATATAATCACTTTTTATACAGAGGCTTGCATTTTATAGGTGGCTTCTTATAGAACCTGATAACTTCTGAATGCTTTATTCTAGTTTGTAACTATCCTGCTGTACCTCACAGCCTTTTCCAAGTATTTCAAATTCAACATGTCCCCTAAATCTGCTCCTCTTTTATTTACTGTCTGTCTCATTTGTTTATTTGGTCAAGAAATATTTATTGAGCTACTCAGAGAGGTGCTGCATAATGGTCAAGAGGGTGGGCTACAGGCTGCGGAAGTTTGATTCCTAGTTCTGCCATGTACTCCTCCTTGGGTGACCTTGGACAGATTAGTTAACCATCTGTGCCTTAGTTTCCTTATCTATAAAAGTGAAATAATAAAATACCTGTGTTGTTGGAAAATTAAATGACTTCATGTATGTAAAACACATAAAATAGTGCCTGACATAGTAAGTGTATATTGTTTTTTTTTTAAATTAATATTGTTTCTGTTGACCTGGCTGATGCTAGAGTGCTGGAGTAAAACAGTGATGAACAAGATGGTTTGTGTTCCTTGACTTTATGAAGGCGTCTTATGAGGGAGAGACAAAATTCAAGTAAACAGATAAAAATAATTTCCAATTGCAATAAGTGCTTTAAGGAAACCAGTTGATAGTAAGGAAAATGTGGAGGAGTCCATTTGGGAGCTTTGCAGTATTCCAGCTGAGCAGTGGTGGTTTGGGATAGTTGATGACAGTGAAACTAGAAAGAAATGGATACATTTGAGATATATTTTAGGAATAATTGGTGATTAGTAATACATGGATTTAATTTGGTCGTTAAGGGAGAAGGAGAAATAAGGACTGAACCCTGGTTGCTGATTTGAGTAACTTGCATGGTTGTACTATTTCTGAAAGAGAGAGCAGGGATCACACAAATTTAGTGGAGAAATTGAAACATTGGTGTTGGATATTTAGTTTAGAAATGTCTGTGAGATCTCCAAAATGTCAGGTAGGTATGAGTCTGAAGCTAAGAGATTATAAATTATAATAACTGGATTATCATTTTTTTTTAAATTTTTTTTTAGGCAAGGCAACCTTTGGTTGACCTCACAGATTGCAAGGACCTTGTCAGCTTACAATCCCTTATTTTTATCTTCTACACCTATAGCACCTGATCTTCCTAGATGGTCTCCCGTCCAAGTACTAACCAGTCCTGACCCTGCTTAGCTTCTACGAACAGACAGGTTTTGGCTTGTTCAGGGTGGCATGGTGGTAGACTACCTGGACTGTTTGTGATAGCCTTCTAAAAGTGTGTCCTTGCCTCCACATTCATTATTTAGTTTGACAAAGTAATCTTTATAAAACAGTGGCCTGAATAAACTAGGAAAACTTCCCAATTTCTTATGGAATAAAGCACAAACACTTTTAGCATGGCATGTGAGAACCTCCCTGAATTGGCCTGTTTTTACTTCTTTACCACTTGTCACAGGCATCTTATTTTTCAGCTATACTAAACTGTTTAGATTTTCTGAAACTTTGTGCTTTTGCAAATATGGCTTTTTTCTCCCTAGAATATCCTATCTTGATTCTTCTCCATCTGCAAACTCCACTCCTTCAAGTTTTAATTTAAGTTTCATCAAATATTTATATGAGGTCTGTGTACCAAGCATTTTCCTCCTAAATGAAGCCCTCTTTGATTGCTTGCTATGCTACACAGTTAACACTCCCACTTATGTATGGTATTTTTATACATACTTCTTTCATAGCACTTATTGCAATTATTTGTTTATAACACTTTTCTGTCCTAGATAGGACTGGAAGGTGAGGCTACAATGGCACAAATACATCTTTGTATACCTGGTACCTTCTGCAATGCCTGCTACATAATAAGACACTTAATAAGTATTTGTTGAATGAGTGATTTTAAGTGGCAGTGTTGCATCAAGGCAAAAATTCACTTTTAAATTAGGCCAATCTGAGTTCCAGGCTTAACGTCATCATTTACCCCATTGCTAATGGGGTAAACTATATCTCTGAACCTCAGTTTTCTTATTCTTAATATGAAGATAATAATATTTATCTTTGTAAGTTATTTTGAGAATTACAGATTTTCTAGAATTTCTTAGTGTAGTGCCTCGCAGAAAGAGATCACTCAAAAAATGAGAACTATTTTTATCATTATTCTGAAAATAGTTGCTTATAGAATGAAAGAAAGTGTCCTTGCTTTTAAGGTAGTTAGATATTAGGGAAGTCAAGTGACTTTTAAAATATTGCATAGTTCTATAATTTACTGAAATTTATCTTTTATCAAATGTTCAGTTTTACTGACAAACGTAATTTCAATTGATTAAATTTAGGTTGTAGCTTACTAACAGACTATAAACATAGCTATATCAGATATAAACATGTAAATAGAATGTACACTGTGATATAAGCATGGAGTATTTAAATTTTAAAATAGATCAACTCTGAAGAGTTTCTGTGATGAATATGTGACTTTGTGCATAATCACTGAAAATATTTGAGTAGATAAGTAGATCTTCATTGACTACCTTTTCAAACTCATAATCACAAACTTTTTTGTTGTTTATTTGTTTTCCCGAGTCTGTGGTTTCTGAAATCCAGGTAGTTTAAAGCAGAGGTGTCCAACAGACCTCCATATTTACTACCTATAAGAACTGGCAATATATTCAAGCCTAATTTGTATTTTCACTAAGGAACTTGGAATTACTTACATTATTACATGGTTACTTCCATACTTACTTAACTGGAGAAAGGTATTTCCCAAAGTTACAAGCTTCTAGTTTTCCTCCCTCACTTCTGTCCACTTATTAGTGAAATGGGAAGAGAGAAAGAATGAGTAATCAAATGTTTTATCCTTGGTCACCCAAGATTTGGCTAAGATATTTCATTTTCACAACATTAACTTTGTGTCTATGTGGCCAAACTACCATAGTAATTAGGTCCATTTCCATTGATAATTTTTGTTTTACTAAGATGAATTTATAAAATTTAATTACCTAGATTAACTAAATTAGTTTTTAAATTGAACAGATTTGCCTGATACTATGTATTAGGAAGAATTTTCCATACCTAAGCCTCCTTTCTATCTTAGAACTTTCTAGGGTATTCTAATACCCTAATATCCTAATCTGAAACCCTAATCTGTATTTAATAAACTGTCCCTGTCTAATCTTAATCACTCTACAAACTATGTCCCAAATTTCTCTGCTATAACTTAAACTTGGCTTACTGTCTTTCTGTGTACCTAGGGTGGCTTCTGCTTTTGAGTATATATCCCAGTTAACACAAAATGCAAGTTTATTAGTTGCTGGACAGCTGTGTCTCATGTGAACTTTATTACCACACTAGTTCAGCTATGCACTCCTATGGACCCACCTTATACTTTCTCATCTCGAGGTGCTGTTCTACCTCTAAACTCTCTAATCATGTTCTCCCTGTTCTTTGAAGCTTTAAAAACAAATGATATTGATTGCTTAGTACCAGGCACTGCTTCAGGTTCATGGACTATATATACCAGGAAAAAAACAGACAAATATCTCTGTCCTCATGGAGCTTACATACTAGTGGAGAGAGACAGACAATAAACAAAAAACAGTGCAGAGTTTAAAGCAGGAACATATAAGGGCGTCAGTGTCATGGGAAAAAGTGAGATAGAGAGGTAACAGGAGTTAACAGTGGTGGACATATTGTAGCAGGACTTATAAACCATTAATAGAATTTTTACCAGTAAAATCGGGAACCACTGAAGAGTTCTGAAAAGTGATATGATCAGGCTTCCTTTTATCTCACTTATTTCTGTATTGAGAGAATGGAGGGAATGAGGTGGAAGCTGGGCTATTAGATTCTCGCAGGAATACGGGCTAGATTTGATGGTGGCTCAGTCTGAGTAGATTTGGAGGTGGTAGGACATGGTGGGATTCTGGATATACTTTGAATGTAGAACCAACAGGAGTTGCCGATAGATTGGACGTGCAGTAGAAGACAAAGGGAGGAGTCATAGCATTGTTATAAGCAACTGGAAGGCTTGAGAGAAAGATCTAGAGTTCAGTTTTGGTCATGTTAAGTTTGAGATGTCATTTAGACTGCTAGGTAGAAATGTTTGGTTACATATATGAATCTGAAGTTCAAGAGAGCTCTTATCTCCATATATAAATGTTGGAGTCATTGCCATAGAGGGAATATTTAAAGCCAAGAAACTAATTAGATCTTTAAAGGATAGAGCAAAGGATAGAGTATAGCTCTTCTATACTCTAACTTAAGAGGACAGGGAGATGAGGAAGAATGAGCAAAAGTTTAGACTGAGAAGGAATGACCAGTGATGCAGGATAGAAACCATGAGGATGTGGTGTTCTAGAATCGAAATGAAAACATTTAATGAGAAGGGAAAGACTTACTGATAGGTCCAGTAAAATGAGACAGAATTCTTTCCTGTTTTTTACTTCCAGTTAAGGGCCTTTATATGTACTCGTTGTATTTTTTAGGTCTCAGCTTTGGTATGTGTATCTCTTAGGAAGCCTTCCAAAACTCCAAAACTGAAAACAGCCCCTCTTATATCCTTCCTTAACATGTAGTACTTCCCCTATAATACTTCTTCAAAATCGCATCTATATTCTTTGTTATTATATATCCAGAGCCTTGCACAATTTCTGCCCCATGTAAATACCCAAGTATATTTTGCCAAATGCAAGAAAGAATGAAATTTAGCAATGAATTTATTAGATGATTATTTTTAAACTAATTCTTTGTAGGACAAATATTTTGATTATTTAAAATAGATATTTCCACTGGGATTTAGCCCTGAAGCAGAAATGGAAATTCCTGTGTTGAAAAAGGAACAAAGACCCAGATATATATGTTACGTGTGCCACTAGCTACATGATCCTGGAGTTCTTTTTGGATCTCATTATGCAAACTTTCATATTCATTGGTATGTGTTAAGCCAGAGTGTTTGATTTTTTGCGTTTTTTAAATTAAACTTTTGATTTTGAGATCACTGTATATTTACATGCTATTGTAAGAAATAATGTAAGGAAATCTTGCATATCCTTACCCAATTTCTCCCAATGGTAACATCTTGTAAAACTATAGTACAACATCATAACCAGGATATCAACACAAGACAGAGAACATTTCCATCTCACAGGGACCCCTCATATTGCATTTTTATAGCCACAACCACTTCTATTCCTGCCCACCTTAATCCCTGGCAACTATTAATCTGTTCTCTATTTCTATACTTTAGTTATTTTGAGAATGTTATGTGAATGGAATCAAACAATATATACCCTTTTGAGGTTGGCTTTTTTCATTCAGCATAATTCTCTGGAGATTCATCCATATCATTGTGTCTATCAATTGCACCTTTTTATTGCTGAGTAGTCTTCTATGATATGGATGTACCACACTTTGTTTAACCATTCACTCACTGGAGAATATCTGGATTGTTTCCAGTTTTCAGTTATTATTAATAAAACTACTGTAAACACTCATGTTTATAGGTTTTTGTGTAGCCATAGTTTTGATTTCTCTAGGATAAACATCCAGGAGTATAATTGCTGGATTATATGGTAATTACATGTTTAGCTATTTAAGAAGCTGTCAAACCATTTTTCCCAGCTGACTATATGTATATTCCATCTTTCTAGAAGCATACATCAAGCCAGGATTTTGGTTTTTTGTTTGTTTGTTTGTTTTTTGTTTGTGTTTTAAATCTTTGGATAAAGCTTTACTTCTTTTTATGTTCTGTAGCCATTTGAATTCTGGCTTTCTCACCTGTATTATACTTTCCTTATTAGTGAACAAGAATACATGTATCCTGGCGTTCTTAGGGAGATTAAATGACAAGCATATGTTCAAGTTCTTGGCATATAGTAAACACTATTATATGTTGGGCACTCCAGAAATAGTAGTTCTTTCCCTATCTTCAGAACTAATAACTGGGCCTGTTTTTGCTGGTATTCATGCTTCAGTGGCATATGACATCATCTCAACAGTTTGTTTACATTATAATCAGTTCTAATCTGTTCACAGCATTAACACTTTTAGATTTATTTTTCTCAAAAGTCTTTTATAGTTTTTCGTATATAGGTTTTTCACATCTTTTTTTTAGATTTATTTCGGATATTTGAATTTTTTTGATGTTCTTGAGAATATCAATTTTAATTTTATTTTCTGATTTTTGCCTATACGGTTGATTATGTATATTGATCATGCATTCATCATCCTTTCTAAATTTGCTTATACATCTACTAGTTTTCTGTAGATTGTTTTTGTCCTATGTACATAATCCTATTAGTTATTTGTTAATTAAAAATTTTTTTCTTTTCTTTCTCCTTTTCCTTTTGCCTTATTCAGCTCCTCTGATTCTACCATTAAAATAAGAAGAAATAAGCATATTTGTGTCTTTTCTGATATTGCAGGAAAACTTTTAACATTTTACCTTAAGTATGGACGTTACTGAAGGTTTTTGGTAAAAATCTTTCATCATGTGAAGAAAATTCTCTCCTATTTTTTCTATGGCAGGAAGCTTTTGCTCTGAATAGATTTTTTAATTTTATTAAATGCCCGCCCCTCTGCACTGTTGCAATTACCATACAAATTTTATTCTTTACTTTGATATTGTAGAGAATTACATAGATTGCATTTTTTTTTCACAAGATATTTCTTAACAGCTTAATTGGGATATAATTCACATACCATAAAATTCACTCATTTTACAATTCCGTGGGTTTTGATATATTCACAGTTTGAGACCATTTTCATCACTCTAAAAAGAAACCCAGTACTCATTAGCAGTTGCTTTCTATTCTTCACTGCCCTACTCTCCTCCATCCCCCTCCCCAACTTCAGCCCTAGGCAACCACTCATTTACTTTCTGTCTCTACAGATTTGCCTAGTCTGGACCTTTCATATAAATGGAATCACATAATATGGTCCTTGTGACTGGCTTCTGTCACTTAGCATAATATTTTCAAGGTTGATCTCTTTTATAGGGTGTATCAGTATTTCATTCCTTTCTATTATCAAATAACTCTATTGTATGGATATACCACATTTTCTTTCTTTGGTCATCAGTTGATGGACATTTGGATTGTTTGCACTTTTTAACTATTATGAATAGTGCTGCTATTAAAATTTGCATGCAAGTTTTTGTGTGGATGTATGTTTTCATTTCTCTTGGATGTGTGCCTAGGAGTAGAATTTCCAAATCTTAATTGTATTTAACATCATGATGAACTGCCAGACTATTTTCCGCAGCGTCTAAACTTTCATACATTTTCATAAACAGTGTTTGAGGGTACTGATTTTTCCACACTTTTATCAACACTCGTTATTATCTGTCTTTTTTATTTTAGCAACCCTAATGGGTATGAAGTGGTTTCTGATTGTGGTTTTGATTTGCATTTTCTTAATGACTAGAGATAGTGAACATCTTTTCATGTGTTTATTGGCTCTTTGTATGTTTTCTTTGGAAAGATGTCTATTCATATTTTTTGCCTATTTTTAAATTGGGTTGTCTTTTTATTATTGAGTTGTAATTGTTCTTTATATATTCTGGATACCAGTCTCTTGTCAGGTATAATTTGCAAATATTTTCTCCTCTTCTATAGGTTGCCTTCACTTTCTTGATGGTATTATTTACAGTTTTTAATCTTATTGGTTTCTAATTTACCTATTTTTTCTTTTATTGCTATTATTTTTGCCATTGTATTTAAGAAACAGTTGCATACCCTAAGGTTGTGAACATTTACTCTTAAGCTTTCTTTTAGGAATTTTATAGTTTTAGCACTCACATTTTAGTCTTTGATCCATTTTGAGTTAATTTTTGTATATGGTGCGAGTTATGTGTTCATCTTTATTCTTTTATATATGGATATTTAGTTGTCTCAGCACTATTTCTTCAAAAGACCGTTCTTTTCCTATTAAGTTGTGATACCCTCATCAAAAATCAACTGACCATAAATTTAAGGGTTTATTTCTGGACTCTCTCTTCTACTGATCTATCTATCTAGTTATCATTCTATTATTACTACACTGTCTTGATTATGTAGCGTTGTAGTACATTTTACAACTAGGAAGTGTAAGTTCTCAAATTTGTTCTATTTCAAGATTGTTTTGACTATTTTGGGTCCCTTGCATTTCCACATGAATTATAAGATCAACTTGTCATTGATTGAGCTTTAAAAGTTGAACCAGCCTAGTATTCCTAAAATAAGCATATTTTAGTCTAGATATCTTATTTTTAACTTTACTGCTGTATTTGTTTGTTAATATTTTGCTTACCTATAAATATGAGAAAATGGCTTGTATATATTTTTTTCTTATATTGTACTTGTCAGATCAAGTTTAGGCTGACTGCACAGAATGAACTTGAAAAGAATATTTCTGTCCTTGCACCAAATTACTGGTTTGTTTATTGTGTTCTTCAGATCTTCCATATCCTTCTAGATTTTTAATCTGCTTGTGTAATCAATTACTGAGAGAAATGTATTAAAATCTCCCACTATAGTTATGGATTTTGCTAGTCTGCTTTGTTTCCATCAAAATTTCCTTTTATTTCTGTTTGTTATGCCTTATATATTTTATATATTTTTAGGTTATGTTTATCTTTCTAGTAAATTAAACCTTTTATCATTATAAAATACTCTTCTTTATTTCTAATAGTTTTTTTTTGCCTTCAACATATGTTGTCTGATGTTAAAAAAGCTATACCAGCTATATTTTGGTGTGTATAATGTCTTTTTCCATTGTTTACATTCAATGCTATGAATCTTATTTAAGATATATCATTTTAAAGTAGCATATAGATATTAATTTTTAAATCCAGTATGATCATTTTTTCTCATAATTGATATTTTTAGTTCATTTATTTTTACTATCTCTTCTAGTTTATGAATTCTCTCTTAGTCTATACCTATTCTGCTATAAATACTGTCTAATAAGGTTTTAATTAAAAAAATAAAAATGAAATTATTTCCTCAAAGTACATAATTTTCCTGACCAGCCATTTTCTTATTAGTTCCAAAATAAATCCCTTGATAGTATATTTTAACAATATCTGATTCTTCTCAACACAGTGCTACTGTTAAGAATGCATTAGTAAATTCCAATTGAATTACAAAAATGCCATCTTGATCTTAAAGATTGAAAATAAAAACTTTCCCTCATTTCCTTCTCAAGCTTTGCTTATCAGGAAAATTGCTTAGAAAATGAATTCTACTAGACTCTGCTTTCGCCACATCTTTCTAGCCAATAGTTGTGTTAAAAATTTTAATAACATGGTATTAAAAGTTATATATTGCTGACTCCATATTACTAGCCCCGCCAACCTTACTAAAAATAAAATAGCATGTACACATTGAATAAAACCTGTCTTTGCTGAATATCTGAATTAAATCCTCTACAGTTTTCATAATTAGACATGCATATTTATTATAACTGTTAGTTTCTTGATAATTTAAAAAGAGGATTAGGCCTGAGTCTTTGCTTATTAATGTAATGTTGGTTACAATGTCCTGTTGCAGCAGTTGAACCTGTATGGCTCAACTACATAATACTTTTTATTCTAACTTTATAATTTGTAGACTTTAGGAAGATAGTATAAATGGAAAAAGGCTTTTAAAAATTGTTTTATTTTGAGTATTGACTAAAACATTCATGTTCTATTAATTGATTGTACCACTATATATTTTTTAATTCTTTATTTATTCAGTACCTATTTGAATCATTAGTGAGCCAGCCACACCATAATTTTAGTTTAATTGAAATTTTTCTAAACATTTTCATGCTATTTTAGACTTCTTTAATCATATTTAAATTTATTTTTCTCTTATTTGTGACTCTTGAAACAAATTTTTTATTAAGATGACTTTAGTTTCATTGATTATTTTACAAATAGAGTGCCTGATTCAGTCCTCATAAAATAAATATAACCTAACCTAAATATAACCTAAATATAAACATAACCTAAATATAAATTGTAATGGGACCTCAATGTAGCAGGTATTATTTCTTGGAGTGTTAAAATTCTTACATTGAAAAAAAAAACAATAAAAGTAATAGACAGTAGAATGGTTTTTGTATATTCTTAGCTTCTTGCCAGTGTTCCATGCCGAACCCTGGTACTCCTTGTACCATTGATCCTGAAAAGTGTGTTTCTGAGCCCCTTTTACTTCTGGAAAGTGGACATGGCTCTTTCTACTGTTGCTATTCTTGCCAGAATGGGTTTCACTTGATCCCTGCTCCTTTGAGTTTTGACTTTCTGGACTGACGTCCAGAATGGGTATATCTGATTAGCAAATTCATTACCTGTAAGACAGCCTGGGAACACAAGAATTTGATACTTCCAGCTTTTTTATTGGATGATGATGTCTAGTTCCCACTCAGATTTGTAATGCGAGAAAATTCCTAAACATAGCATAAGGGTCCTAGATGTTGGGTGGCCTCAAAGAATGATATAGATTCACTATCCCATGTTGACTCCCAGATAACATGTATCCAGTCCTGTTCTCTCCCTAGAATTCCAGACATATATTTCTAAGACTATTTGACATTTCCATTGCATATTTTATAGCCATCTCTAACTATATATTTCTAAAAGATATATTGATTTTTTTCTCCCAAATCCATCCCTTTGTCTTTACTACCTCACTAAATTTCATCAACTTTGTCGCTCTAAATGCACATCTTGATTTCACATTTTTTTCACTCTCCACATGTACTCCATCTGCAAGTCCTGTTTGCATTTCCCCAATCTCTCCAGGTCCACTGTTAAAGATGATTCTCGCCTTGTCTTTTGTAGCTCGATAAGGTTTCTTGCTTTCACACTTTCTCCTTTTTGATCCATTCTCTATTCTTTACTCAGTTTTGTGGTTGTTTTTGTTGTTACTAGGGATGCCCACTCCTTGGGGTTGATGAAGACGTTATCAGACAGGTCTGAGTCATAAATCTTTTCTAAATCCACTTGCCTCCTGAAGCAGTGGAGGCTTCGTGGGCTGCCATGTCCTATAAGAACATTTATCCCCTGCCTTTCTATTGATAGTTTTGTCCTCCATTGGTGGTTTTTGAAATGTAAGTCAGATTGTGTCACTCTCCTGCTTAAAACTCTCCAGTAAGTGTTGTCCAATACAACTTTCAGTGTAGGTGGAAATGTTTTATATTTACACTGTTCATTATGATAGCCAGGAGCCATACGTGGACATTGAGCACTTGAAACGTGATCGAGGCAACTGAGGAGCTGAGTTTTTAATTTTAATTAAATTTAAATTGCCACATCTGGCTAATAGTATATGGGACAACACATCTCTATTGGCTTCCCTTCATTCTTAAAATAGAATCCAAAGTCCTTATCAAGGCCTTCTGTGATCTGTCTCTTGCTTATTTCAATAGCTTTATCTCATATCATTCTTTCCCTTGGTTCAGATACATTGATCTCCTTTCTGTTGCTAGAAAACACGAAGCCATTTCTCAACTCAGGGCCTTTGCTGATGCTGTGGGCCTACAGTCCTCTTATCAATTTTGAACCTCGCTGGCTCTTTTAGGTACTTCAGACTATTACTTTACCTAGCATGGTCATTACCATACTCTTAAGTTCCTTCATAATGTTTATACTATACTATAATTAATCATCTTGTTTATTTGTTTATTTTTAGTCTCAAGAATATAAGCTCTGTGAGGGTGTGGCATGTAGTACCTATTTGTTATTAATAAATGACTTGTTGAATTCTTACAGTTCTTAGGCATTGGACACAGAGGTGGATTACTTTTTGAGGGAGAAGGTGGGCTAAAGTTTTATAAGTCTGCAAGTAATTGAGAACAAAGCAAATCTCTTTTAAGATGGAAAGAGATTACATATAAACAGATGAAAAGATGCAATCTAAATACAAAGTAGTGGCATTGCACCCCATCTCTGCTACTTGCCCCAGTCAGCCCTGTGAGGATATCAGCTCCAGCCCCAGGGTCCTAAAGGCAGTGGAGCCATTGACTGAACTGGAGGCGGCCATCTAGACAGTGATCACCACCTTTTTCACTGTTATCTTGTTTCCCAAATACCTTTTCTATGTGCTATAAATGCTAACTATTCTCTACGCACCAGTGTAAGAAAAATATGTCTCTCCATTTTACTTTTTATCCAGTCCTAGAGATTTCCTCACTTTGCTTTCTCTTATCCCCTTAATCTACCACTGATGGATTTCACATAACTCCCCCTTAGTTTCCTCCTCTGATTCTGATATATAAAATAAGCTGCAAAACTAGCATTCTTGGGAGCATTTTCTAAATCCATTGAGATTTTGCTTCCTAGCAATTGTTATCAATTTGACTCAAAATCTTATAAGACTTAAAAAAAAATGAATACAAAGTATTATTATTCAAAAAGCTTTATTGTTTAGGATTTAATAGGACTTTTTCTTGCAGAATTTTCAGAAATTACAGATATGCGAAATTTATATGTGTTGGAAACTTAAAATTATATCTGTGGAAACCTAGTGGTAGGAAAGTGCTAATCAGGCAGAGCTTATATCATAGATGCAATTGATTTGAAAGAATTCATTTTAATATTTAAAATAAATCTCATTTAATAATATTGAGTTAATTTAATTATTATAAATTTAGAGTTGATGTCTTTATAGTTTATAATTTTTAAAATACAGTTTTACCCCATTATTAGAAAACCTGGTTATATGATACAAAAAAATATATATATCTATATATCTATAAAAGGATTAATTATAAAAAGGATTCATTTCTCTGTGGCAAAATCATTTAAAAATTATTCAGTTTATAATGTAGTTGATTTATAACTTCTCGGTAACACATTTATTAAATAGGGGTATGGGTATAGAAATACAAATTAGAAACACAAATGAAATAGAGGATGCTGAGTTTTTAAGGAGTGCATTAAGTAATCGCTTTTGGAATCAGTGTTTAAATTTTCTTATAGCTTATTCTGGGAACATGATTTAACCGGTGTATATCTATGTAGGTAATTTATCAAGGCTACTGATAAATACTTTAATATTATTATTTATATTTAATTCTCTGATACTTAGTAATATCTGTTAACCCCATCCCTCACCTTTTGTGATTTCTTTCATTTTAGGATGATCATGTCCAGAATTCATAACATAAAAAGGTCTCTTACACCTCAGACGTCTTGTTTGACGAGTGAACCTTATAAACAGCTGGATTTTTTGCCTGACAAACTAAGAGAAAAGCTGCTTCCTTTCCAGAAAGATGGCATCACTTTTGCCCTCAGAAGGAATGGCAGGTAAGGTAGTTTTTTCAAGAAGTGCTAAATATGTTAAATCCCTGGCAAGTATATAAAAAACAAAGCTCTACAAACCATTTGTGTGCATGTGTGTGCGCGCACACGCACGTGTGCAAGTGCATATGTGTGTTGTCTTCCCATTTTTTTTTACCTCTCATGAAATAATAATTTCAATATATACCTCATTTTGCCTTTATTAATGAATGATATTTTCATTGGCAATACAGCTCTACTTTAGTAGCACTTTTTTTCTTATCACTTTGAAAGTTGTAGTCTACTGTCTTCTGGCTTCCCCAGTTGCCATTAAAAAGTGTGTTCTCAAGTCTCAAAATTTTACACTACAGGTGACTTATTAATTACAAAGAGAAAAATTACAGAATAGTTAATGTTGTTATTGCCAGTAGTGGGAGAGCTACAGGCATAATGTGGTATGAGATGGATGCAACATTCCTTAATGGTGTTCTTCCTGGAAATACTTGACTGAATAATCATGAAGAAACAGTCAAACCAGATCAAAATGTGGGACATTTTTTCAGGACAACTGACCTGAACTCTTCAAATGATTCAGTGTCATGAAAAACCAAGGGAAGTGGTGACAATCTTCCAAATTGAGAGAGCACTAAGAGCTAGAACACCTGAAATAATGCATAAACTTTGATTAGTTCTTGGATAAGTACAGAGATAAACTTTAGAGGACATTTTTGAGATAACAAGGAAAATTTCATCTCGACTCTATTAGAATGATGTTACTGAATCAGTGTTGATTATCTTAGATGAGGTAAAAGTGTTGTAATTTAATAGAAGAATGTTCTTGTTCTTGGGAAATACATGATAAAGAATTTTGAGATGAAGAATCCTGCTATCTACAGCCTACTTTCTACATTTTCCCCAAGGGAAAGTACAGGTATATGTTTAGAGAAACTTTGAGTGGGTCAGCCAAAATGTTAACAGAGTGAATCTGGTAGTGGTATAAGCATCTTCCTTGTATTATTCTTTTGGGGTTTTCTGTGAGTTTGAAAACTACCCCCCCAAAAAAAATTCCAAAAAATCCCACAAAGGAATCAGTCTAATTTTCATTCCTTTGTAGATCATTGTCTCTTATCTGTATGTGATTTTAAGATTTTCTATTTGTTCTTGGAGTTCTGCAGTTTCACTATAATCTATCCAGTACACACACACACACACACACACACACACACACACACACACACGTATATGTATATATTTTTAATTTATCGTGCTCGGGATTATTGTGCATTTTTAATCTGGGATTTCTGTCATGTTGATTTTGGAAAATTCTCAGCTCTTCTTCAAATAATGATTCTTACCAATTCTCTTTATTATCTTCTTCTGCAATTCCAGTTAGACTTATATTTGATGTTTTCACTCTATCCTATACTTCCATTAATGTCTCTTATATTTTCTGAGTTTGTGCTACATTAATGGGTTTTAAATATCTCCCTTATAGTTCTGATCTGCTGTTTAATTCATCTATTTAGTTTTTTAAAAACTTTTTTTAATGGTATATAACATATGAAAAAAAGTATGCAGATCTTAAGGGCCCAATTTGAAGAATTTTTACAGTATAGCCATCACTGAGATTAAGAAGTAGAATTACACTACCAGTATCCCAGAAACCTTCCTCTTGCCTCCTCCCAATCACTACTCTGTTCTTCCTCTCCAAAGTTCACCACTATCCTAACACTGTAGATTACTTTTACATGTTATCATCTATGTATACTCTTTTGTGTTTGACTCGTTTCACTCAACATCATTGTGAGATCCTTCCATATTGCTGTATATGGCTATAGTTGGTTCGTTCTCATTGTGATATAAAATCCCATTGTGTAAATATACCATAATTTATTTATTGATTCTATTGTTGATGAGCACTGGGGTTGTTTCTAGTTTTGGGCTCTTGTGAAAACAGTGCTATAAACATTCTTATAAAAATCTTTTGGTAAATATATATATACACATTTCTGTCATGCCTATACCAAGAAGAGAAATTGTTGGGGTCATAAAATATGCATATATTACACTAAGTAGCTACTGCCTGTATTAGTTTGCCAGGACTGTCTTAATGAAGTACCATACAACCGGGTATCTTAAACAACAGAAATTTATTGTCTCAGTTTTAAAAGCTAGAAGTCCCAAATCAAGGTGTTGACAGAGTTGCTTCCCTCTCAGGACTGTGAGGGAAAGATCTGTTGTTCCAAGTCTCTCTCCTTGACTTCTGGATGGCTGTCTTCTTCCAGTGACTTTTCACATAATTTTCCCTCTATTTGTGTCAACATTTTCCCTTTTTAAAAGGACATCAGTTATATTGGACTAGTGCCCACGCTGATGACTTAATTTTAACTAATTTCATCTGCAATGATTCTGTTTCCAAATTAGGTCACATTCTGAGGCACTGAGTGTTAGCATTTGAACTATGCATTTTGGGGGCTATCAGTTCAACCCCTAACTTGGCCAGTTTTTAAAGTGGTTGTACCAATTTATACTTGTATCAACAGTGTACAAGAGTTGTAGTATACCATATTCTTACAAGTAACTTCATATTGTTCATACTTAATTTCCTTTAGATATTCTGGTAGACATATATAGCGATATTCATTGAGGTTTTTACTTTTATTTTTCTGAAGACAAATGAAGTTTAATACCTTTTTATATACTTATTAGTCATTTGGAGATCCTCTTTTGTGAAATGCCTTTTCATGTCTTATCCATTTTTCTACTGAGTTGTCTGTCTGCCTTTTTCTTATTGTTTTGAAGGAGCCTTTTGTCAGATTTATTTTGGTATAGAGTCTTTCATCAGGAGATGTGTTGCAAATAATTTTTCTCAGGCTATGGCTTGCCTTTTCTCTTTTTAAATGATGTCTTTTGATAAGTAGAAGTTCTCAATTTTAATGTCATTTAAAAACTCTATTGTCTTTTATGGCTGGCATTTTTTGTATTCTATGTTAGAAATCTTTGCTTTTCTGTTTTCTTCTAAAAACCTTGTTTTATTTTTTACATTTAGATATACAGTCCATTTGGAATTGATTTTTTTTATTTATTAGGTAGAAGTCAGAGTTTATTGATTATTTATTTATTTAATTTTGTGTTTGGGTGACTCCTTTATCCATCACAATTTATTGAAAAGACCAGCTTTTCCCAACTGCATTAGATTGTTGACTTTGTTATAAATCAAGTAAGCTTGTATGTATCCTTTTAGGTAAGTGCTCTCTAGTGGAACTTTTACCATGATGGAAATGTTTGTATATGTACTGTTTGGTTTAGTCATTATTAGCCACGTGTGGCTACTGAGTTCTTGAAAGTGGCCAGTGCAACTGAGGACCGAATTTTTAGTTTTAACTAATTTTAGTTAGTTAAAATTAAAATTTAAATAGCCACATGTGTCTAGTGCCTACCATATGGGACTGTACAGGTTTAGATAATTTGTTCTATTTGCCAATATTTGTGTTAATTACTATAACTTTATAATAGATATTTTGGTATAAGGTAGCATAATCTTCCAGCTTTGTTCCTTTTCAAAAATTGTTTTGCTGTTGTTGGCTCTGTGCATTGCCTGTAAATTATAGAACTCATTTATCAATTTTCACAATAAAGTTGCTGGGGTTGTGAATGGCACTATTTTGCATCTATATATCAGTTTGGGAAGAATCAACATCTTTGTAATATAGAGTATTGTAATCTATGAACGTGAATTATTCTTCCATTTATGTAATTGCTTTTCATTTATTTTCATCTCAGTTGTTCTTCCCCTTATTTAATTTTTTTCAATAAGATTTTATAGTTCTTTTACATATATCATTAAATTTATTCCTAGGTATTTAATATTTCTGATGCTATTATAATTTGTTTTCCCTCTACCCACCATCCACCCCCTCCCCTGGCTGTTTTTAACGTTTTCTCTTTGTTTGGCTATCCAAAAGTTTTATTATGATGTGCCTAGGTATGGTTTTCTTTGCATTTATAGATCTTAATCTATGGATTGATGTATTTCATTAGTTCTGAAAAATTATTAGTTGCTGTATCTTCTAGTATTATCTTTCTCTTCCTTGGTCTCCAGTTATAACTATGTTAGACCTTTCTTGGTGTCCCATTATCTCATATTCTTTTCCACATTTTCTTAATTTTTAAAATTTCTGTACTTCGGTTAGGTATTTTTTGTCTACCCATATTATTATTTACCAATCCTACCTTTTGCTGTTAAATTAATCTGTTGAATTCTCTTAAGAAAAAGACCACCACTCAATATAACCTCAAACAAAAACCGATTCAATATGTTTGAAACAAAAATGTTGAATTTATTACTTGCTAAATAAGGGAGAACTGTGCTTCTTAGACACAGACTCTTTAAACAAAGAGAAGAATTGGTATTGTATCAGGCTTTGGTCAACTCTGGAGATTTTAAAAAGCTAGAATGTTTAAGGATTTGTTGAATTTCAGAGTATAGTTTAGGGATTAGCTGACAAAGGTTAAAGAACAGTCAGTCCTTTCTTGTAATTGGAGAATAGGAACATTTTATTTTCTGTTCTTGATGTCAGAGGGGGTATTTTTAAATCCTGGAATATCCAATTTCTGCCTGCCTGGTTATGTTGATGGTATCTTGTTCCTTGCCATGTTATAGTTCCATCTCTTATTTCTGTAAATATTTACGACATACTTATTTTACTGAAGTCCTTTGGAAACTGATTTTGCTTGTTGTTATTGATGATGATGGTTCAATTTCCCAGTGTATTTTTTAAAAAATTTTGTTTTAATAATTAAGTAATCTTAATCTCTGGGACTCTTGAAGAGACCTAAAGAGTGGGTAAATTCTTTTAGGGAGGGTTTGCAAAATTAAATTCTTAGTTTAGGGTTTCCCAGGTCACATAGGCAGTTTAAATTCAAAACTTTAAACTCATTTTCAGGTAGGCTTATGATTATGAATTTTAATGATTAATTTTTACCTCATGCTAAACTTTAAGTTTCCTTATTGACTTAAAAGGTTTTTTTAGGTATAATTAAATTTAATAAAATGCACAAGTTTCAGGTGTGCAGTTCAAAGGATTCTGATGTATGTATATATCGCTGTGTTTTTAAACACCTCAGTCAAGATGTAATACCTTCCATCAACTAGAATATGCCTCTTTCTTATCAACTCCATCCTCCTGAATTAGGCAACCACTGATCTGACTTCTATCACCAGAATGTTTTTTTATAGTTACTTAATGCTCTTCTTTGTTTTTTTAACTGTTTACTTTGAAATAATTTCAACTTATAAAAAATTTATAATTAAAAGTATAGAAATAACTTTAATATACCTTTTACCTAGATCCGCTAATTTTTAACATTTTTTCACTTTTCCTTTATTATTTTCTCATTCTTTTTCTCCACACACACAAACATGCATAAACAGTCATATTAGTATTTATTTTTCTCTAAGCCATTTGAAAATAGGTTGTATATGTTATGCTCTTTTAACCTATAATATTTCAGTATTGTATGTAATTTTCAAGAACAAAGATATTATATAACATAGCCATAGTATAGTTATCAGATTCAGGAAATTTAATTTCTATACAATACTTTAATCTACAAAGATGTTGTCAATTGTACCAATAACATCCCTTTTAGCATATTTTTTTTAAGTACAAGATCTAGTCCAGGATTGTTTATTGCATTTAGTGATATTTCTTTCCTTTAATGTAGGACAGATCATTAGCCTTTCATGACCCTGGCATTTTTTTTGAAGAATATAGGCCAGAAAGTGTCTCAATTTTTTTAATGTTTTATCATGATAGGATTTAGATTTTGCAGTCCCTTCTGGATTAGAACATAAGTGAGATCAAGGTTCTGTCCTTAGGATATTGCTTTTAAAGGCATGCTATATATGTCAGCCCTTTACTATTAATATCAATTTCGATTGCTAATCAAAGTGTTGTGATTTCTCTACCATACGGTTACTATTTTTTCCTTGCATTATTGTTACCTAATTAACAAATAACTAACATGAGAGGTTAAGACCATGCAAATATGCTTTTCCTTATCTGATTTTCCCACTTGGATTTAGCATCCATAGATGATTCTTGTTCAAAATAATTTTTACCATGACAGTTGTAAAATGATGATTTATTAATTGGCATTCTACTATAAGGAAGACTCTTCCCTTCTGCCCCAGTAATCAGTCTCCCTGACCTCTGTCCATTCATCCATCCATCCATCCCTGGATGGACTTATGGATTCCTATTATATTCAGTGGGTTATATTTCTATACTGTACCATATCTTACTTTTGTCTGTTTTAGGACTTGTTACAAACAGAATCATGCAGTTTATATGTGTCTGACTTCTCTGGCTCAACATGTGTTTGAGATATATGTTGTTTTGATCTCTAAATATAGGACAGCTATTTTGTTCATTTACTTACTGATGGACATTTGGGGAAATTCCAGTGCAAGGCTCTTATGAACAAAGATGGTATTAATGTTCTTAGACAAGTTTTTTGTGAACATGTTTTTAATTCTCTTGCTAGCTTTTAGGGTAGGTGTCTATATAACTTTGTAAGAAAACTGCCCAACTGTTTTCCATCCCATCAGCAATATACAATATGAGAATTCTAGATGCTCCATGTCTTTGTCAACATTTGAGATTGTCAGCTTTTTCATTTTAGCCATTCAAAGTGAATGAATCTTCAAGTGGTAGCTCATTGTATTTTAATTTGTATTTCCCTAATGACTAATGATGTTGGCATCTTTCCCTGTGCTTATATATAATACATATATGATATATATGTGTACATTATATATAATATATATTAACATCATACTCATGTTTTAATTGTTTTTTATTATTGATTTGAGTTATTTTTATATTCTGCATATATGACCTTTGAAGATATATGGATTATGAATATTTTCTTCCAGTCTGTAGCTTGTCGTTTAATTTTCTTTATGGTATCCTTTGATGAATGGAAATTTTTAATTTTGATAAAATCTAATTGATCAAGTTTTTCTTATATGGTTAGTACTTTTTATGTTGTCATCAAAAAATGTTTTCCTACCCTATATGGTCTTCTATGTTTTGTACTGGAAACTTTATATTTTTTAATTTTATTTTTTGACATAAGATTCATCTCAAATTAATTTTTGTATATGGAGGGAGATAAGAGTTCTAGGTTCAGTTTTCTTTCATACTGATATCCATATATTCCATCACCATATGTAGAAAAGTCTGTTCTTTTTCATAAATTACCTTGATGCCTTTGTGAAAAAAAAGCAATCGACCATATACGTGTAAAACTATTTCCTAGTTATTTTCTTTTGCCATATATCTTTTTTTTCTATTGTCACCACTTTAACATTTTTACTTAGTTTGTACCTATTTTAAGCTTAGGTTTTGTTTAGAAGTCTCATTTCTTATGTCCACTTTGTGTAGATTTAAGACCATTACTTGGCCGTTAAAGTCTTAAGGTTCTCTGTTGATGGTGTCTGTGGACACCTTCATTGTGTCCTGTGGCTTTATAACACACTTAACCCCTCTGGGTTTGACTTTCTCTTTTGTTTCTGGCCATTGTTAATTTTTCCTACTTTCCTTCAGACCAGCTCTACATTTTAGAAGATAGTATTTTATCTCATTTAGCATTGCTAGCTGTTTGCAAAGGGAAGGGTTTTGGAAAACCTAAACCACCATAGTACTGGGCACAGAAATCATGCTGTTAAATTTTCATTCATTGGGGATTATGCTCTTTATCATTATAAAATACTATTACAAAATTACTAAATTCTTTCTTTCTGTACTCTGAATTTATTCTTGTGTAGTTGCTATCCCAACAACTATTTCTTTCTGATCATATTTTCCCAGCATGCCTTTAACCATTTTTCTGTTTTCACACTTTTAAGACACTTTCTTTAGATGAGTTTTGAAGTCCCAAAGTTAGAACTTTTGTCTTTTCTCTTAAGTAATATTAATCTTACTTTCATTCATTGACATTAGAGTTACATTGGTCTTAAGTCTGTTATCGGTATTTGTATGGTTTCTGTTGCTAAAATTATGTTACTGTATAATCCACTAGATGATCCACTAAATACATGACTGTGCAATCCAAGTGTTCTTTGTATTTAGTATGCACTTTTAGTAATTTGAAAAGTATGCAGTTTGAATCCATTGATAATCTTTAAAAATTTATGGCTTTGTATGGTTCTACTTGGTTCTCTATTTTATTAGGCATTGTTTTCTAATTCCCAGTTATCTGCAGTGACATTAGTATATTACTCTTTCTGTCCTTTCACAGCACATCATATTAATTGTTTAAATTATTTTTCTTGATGGTCACCTTTGTATCTTTAAAAATACTTGTAATTTGTTTCTATAAAAATATATGTAAATATATATATTTTTTACCAACTTTAAATGATGTGTGCCTTTTTTGCCTCTTTACTCTTTTGAGGTATGTAATTTCTGTGTTGTCTGTACCTGTTACATTCTTTTTTGTATGCAGGTTATTTAAATAGCTAAGTCATTTCATTGCTTCCCTCCAGTTAATTTTGTTTCTGTGCAATGTTCTTTGGTTGAAATTATCTTAAAGTTTTTTTAGGCAGGCTAATGAGAGGTCAGTTCTCTAGTTTTTTGCATTTTAAATGTCTTTTCACTGAGTTTATACTAAATGACAAATAGGCTGTGTAAGAAATTCCTCAGTCTCACTTTCTTTTCTGCTCCATGTTGTAGACATTGCTCCAGTGTTTGCTGTAGACAAGTGTGATGGCTGCCTCATTTTTCTCTCTATAGAGGTGATTCATTTTTTTTTTTTTTTTTTTGTCTCCTTATCTATTTTGGCAATACATTAGTAAAACATGGCTTGGTGTTGATGCTTATATGTCTCTTTCCTGGATGTGCTATATTATTTTAATCTGTAGTTTACGTTATTCTTTTATTTCTGGAAACTTTTCTTGAATTACATGGAGAACAGTTTTTTCAGTTCCTTTATTTTGGTTTTCTTTGAAAATACCAAGTATACTTATGTTTGTCGATTCATCTTGGCACGTCATATGTGTTATTTGTATTTTCTGTCTTTCTAAAACTCTTTTGGCCTTTTTTTACTTTCTTTGAAAATTTCCTTTCAATCCTCTCCTATGTGTACTTTTTCCCTATGTTTTTAGCAATGCCTCTTCTTTCTTCTTCCTCTTGGTCTTCATTTCACTAGTGTCTATTATTCTTTTACTTTTCTGACTTGTCAGTTCACATTTAATTTCTTCATCTTTCTTGCCATAGCTTCCTATATTTGTAGCATTGATTTTTTTAAATCACTACTCATCATTCAACGAGGAACATTTTTGTCTTGAGCCTACTATTGGCAAAAGGTCATCTCATAGAGGACTAGAGTAATGTTCTAGACCAATACCTATATTCTTTGTGACACTATTTTTGTATGTAATTTATTTATATTTCCTGAGTCTGAGAAATCAACATATCAGGGTAGCTAATGGTACAGGGTCTCTCACTTCTGCCCTGGCCTCCCTGTTTCCTCTATTTGGGGTTTGTCATTGATCCTTGCCTCCTCTGTTTCTCCTTGTAGCCAGACTGGACTCTGCAATGCTCTGGCTACTAGTCTACTTACCCTCTTGTTAATGAAGGGATTTTTTACTTTGCAATGCAAGTGTCCCCCTCACTTTGGAACTGTGTCTTGCTGTTTTGTTTTGTTTCCCTGAGATGTGTAGCCAAAGTGTTCTTTCTGGTTATACTTCAGTTGTTATTATTGTTGTTTTTAGTATTTAACATTTGTGGTAAACCATCTTCTTGTTTTGTCTAGTTTTCGAAGATGATAAAAAACCTCACGTTACATTTTTGAATCTGTGCTCTACTAAGCCCAGTGTTAGATATAGTGTTTAGGTATTTGTTAAATTATTATTTATGTATATGTGTTTATGTCTGGTAGTGTGTAACTGTGGATATACATGGTTAAAAATAATTGACAAACTTATTAATATATGAAATGTTTAGTGTACAGTTGAACAAAAGTTTTGCTATATGCCCTTTACTTATTTACATCTAATGAGATAAAGATGCCTGAATGAATTATTAGGCTTAGTATTGCACACTGTCATTGCTACCTTCATCATTAGTTAATACTTTTTGTATAAATGGTGTTCTGAAACAACTGTATTTCATTTCTCTGGAAATTTTTGTGGAAATTTTTGTTTTAATTATCTGTTTGCACAGAAGAGGAGAAGACTTGTGGTATTTAAGGGTCTTGCAAAAAGTATGAGATAATTTTGTAATTTGTATTCTTTAAAGGTATCACTTGATTACAACCTAATTTCTTTCATTGTTTTCTTTTCTCTCCTAAAATTGAAGAATTTCTGTTATATCACCCATTTAGATGCTGCTTTTGTAGTGTTATAATCCTTACTTGTTTTGCTAAATGTAAATTGAAATTTTGCATCTGTGAACAAAAATTCAAGCACTTGGTTTTGCTACAAGAAGAGTCTTTGTTTAGTTATTTTAGTATTATAGTATAAAACACTAGGCTTATTATCTAAATTTAATAAGATTAGGATATTTAGATGAAAGTATGAATGAACCTTGAAGTATGGGTATAAAGAATCTAGAAAGTAGAAGTTACAAAAATTTACTTATCAATTTTATACAGCCTGAGTCATCTAATTAATGAAAATCAAATCTTGGTATTTTAAATAGTGTTAATTTGTATTGTAGGATAATGTCAGTGTTTTGCCCCGCCCCCAGCAATGAGGACTATATAAGAGTCTAGAGAGAGACTTGGCTGTGTTGGAAGTATAATTGGTGCATAATCAATAGGTGTATATTTTGCACAGCAAAAAAAAAAAAGCAAAAAGAAACAAATGGAACTACATTAAAATAAACAGCTTTTGCACAGCAAGGGAAACAAAATAAAAATGCAACCTACCAAATTGGAGAAAATATTCATAAACCATATACCCATTAAGGGGTTAATATCTAAACTATATAAGGATTTCATATAACTCAATAGCAAAAAACAAACAAATAATCCAATTAAAAATTGATCAAAGGAGCTGAATTTGTCCAAAGAAGACATACAAAAGCCAACAGATACAGAAAGAGGTGTTCAATATCACTAACCATCAAGGAAATCAAAATCGCAATGAGATACCACCTCACACCCATTAGAAAGGCTATTATCAAAAAGATAAGAGATAACAAATGCTGGTGGGAACCCACTGTTGGTGGGAGTGTATATTGGTACCGCCATTAAGGAAAATGTTATGGTTCCTCAGAGAAGAAAAACTAGAACTACCACATGATCCAGCATTCCCAATTCTGGGTACATATCTGAAGGAAATAACATCACCATTTCTAAGAGATGTCTGCACCCCCATTTCATTTCATCATTATTCATGGTAGCCAAGACATGGAAACCACCTAAGTATCCATTGATGGATGAACAGATAAAGAAAATGTGAGACACACACACCCACACACACACAGAATATTCCGGCCATAAAAAAGAAGAAAATTCTACTGTTTGAGGCAACATGGATGGACCTTGTTGGCATTATGTTAAATGACATAAATTAGGCAAGGAAAGACAAATACTGTATGATACCACTTATATGTGGACTCTAAAAACACTGAACTCATGAAACGAAGAATAGACTAGTGGTAGCTAGGGGTTTGGGGAATTAGGGAGATGTTGGTCAGAGGGTACAATCTTTCAGTTATAAGATAAATATGTTCTTGGGATCAAATGTACAACACAGTGATTATAATTAACAATATTACACTGGGTACTTGAAAGTTGCTGAGAGTGGATCTTAAATGTTCTCACCACACACAAAAAATAGTAACTATGTATGATGATGCATATGTTTAAACTACTTTATTGTGGTAATCATTTCAAAATATGTACACACATCAAATCAGCACATTGTACACCTTGAACTTATACAACTTTATATGTCAATTATATCTCAACAAAGCTGGAAAATGTAGGTATATATTTTAATAGATGAACTTATGTGCCACTTTCATTTTAGATTAAACTACTTAATCAGACTTTTTATCTAAAAGTATCCGATGGATTTGAGGAATAAAGTTCATTGTGCTCCAATCAACATATATACTAATTTATATATATGTATATGTGTATATGTGTGTGTGTGTGTATGTGTGTGTACACATACACACTAATTTTTGGAAATCTATATGAGAATAAAATTGCAATAGCACTACACATACACACACACCAGAATGGCCTAATTAAAAAAAAAAATAGCAGAGATGTGAAACATGAAACTATCTCACACTACTATTAGAAAAGAAAATCAGTACAACTACTTTAGAAAACTGTTTAGCAATATCTACTATTGATGAACATATGTAGTTTCTGAGACCTAGTAATCCTACCCTTAGATATATAGGTACCTATATATGTTTAGTAAACAATGCTCATATAGCACTATTCACTAGCTAAAACCCAATTGTCCATCATCAGTAGAATGGGAAATAATTCACACAATGGAGAATTTATAACAATGAGAATGAATAAATTACAGCTACTATAATATAATGGCTTTATGAATCTTACAAACATAGTGTTGGAGTAAAAGAAGCCAAACAAAAAGTTATATCCATTTATATAAAATATAATATTATTTATTTATAACCATTTATGTAAAATACATAGAACATACTAATAGAACTCAGGCAGCATCCACCCTTCCTTGGGGGAGTATTGTGAAAAGAAGAGGGTTACAAGGGAGGCTTCTGGGGTGTTGATAATATTCTGTTTTTTTGATCTTAGTGCTGTTATATGGGTATATTCATTTTATAAAAATTCATCAAACTATATACTTAAGATTTGTGCAGTTTTCTGTATTTTTTTACTTCGATAAGAAGTTCACCAAAATTATTAAATGTACTTTGCTTTTAAACCTTTACATTTACACATATGTATGTGTGTGTGTGTGTGTGTGTGTGTATATATATATATGTATGTATATGTATATGTATGTATGTATATGTGTGTATATGTATATTTTTAAGCATAGACCACTGATGAAGTAGTTGTTTTTCATTGCTTTATTGAAAAAGAATGCAAACTTTTTTTTTTCTGTACATGAGTGTTCATAGCAACTTGATTTATAATAGGCAAAAACTGGAAAAAATCCAATGTCCATTAACTGTTGAGTGGATAAACAAATTATGGCATACTACTAGTCAATAAAATAGAATGAACTGTTGACATGCATCAATATGCTGAATTTCAAAATAATTATATTGAGTGAGGGACACCAGCCCCTCCCCCAAAAGAGTATGATTTCATTTACATAAAATTCTAGGAAATACAAATTAATCTCTAGAGACAAAAGCAGATAAGTTATTGCTTTATGGTCTAGTAAGTTTTTTTAAGTGTTCCACAAGTGCTTTAAGAGAATATGTATCTTCTAATTGTTGGACATGTGATTCATTTATTTCCATTATATTAAATTTGTTAATTTTGTTATTCTATATCCTTTTGAATTTTTGTTCTCTTAATCCACCAATTATAGAGATGTTTGTTAAAATGCCCTTCTACGTTTGTCAGTTTAACTTTTCTCTATAATTCTGTTGATTTTGCTTTACATAGTTTGAAATAGTGTTATCAATTGAAAACAAGTTTATAAGTGCTACATTTTTCTAGAGATTTTTTCCTTTTTTCATTATGTTCCTTCATAATGTTTTCTAACCTAAAGTCTGTCTTAATATTATTATAACTACACCAGCCTAATCTGTTAGTAATTTCCAGCTATATCTAGTCCCATTCTTTTACTTTCAGCTTCTTTTTAATTTTAAGTGGATTCTTAATATTTGTTAATAATTATTAACAACTTCTTAATAAAAATATATGTATATATGTAATATACATATATGTGTGTATATATTATAAATACTTTTTACACACACACATAGAGTTTATATAAACTTTTTAACATTGTTTTATTATACTACTTCATTAGTCAATTCTGGCATAAATTAGAATTTTACTCAGATGGTTCAATTGAAGAGATTTTAATGAGGGACTATTAGGACGTATGGGGAAGGTTAATTTAACTAAGCCAATAATTAGTTTGCGCCACCAAGAAACCAACAATAAATAGTAGACAGCCATGACCAATAAGAGGACAAGGGGAGAAAAATAGTGTTACAGGAGCTCAATAGGGACTGGTGCTATGGAGGAGGGGCCGCAGGCAGCATGTGTGGTTCTAGAGGGACCCAGCCACTACCAGACCTTCCTTATCCTGCTCTATAATCTCTCATTCCATAATCTCAGGCTGGTACCTCCGTTGATCAAACTGTGTGAAGCCACATGGCAAGGAAGTCATCTGCCTGCCTGAGGGAACAAATGGAGAATAATCAGTGCAGCTACTTGGACTTTGGGAAACTTCTAAAGAATTCATATAGAATATGATGTTTTTCCCTCTAATCACCTTTTGCCTCTGAAGTTCCATTTCGTGTGATTTTTCATGTTACATATCCATATCTGTCCATCTATCCCTACTTCTCTCTCTGCCTCTCTCTATATGTATGTACACATATATATGTAGATATAATGTGTTTATATGTGTGTGCACACAGACATACTTGAGTATATATATACATATATATACTCAAACAGGAATGAAACTAATTTTCTTGATTTTAATGTTATAGATTAATTTCTATAATTACATTTGTCTATGAGGCAAAGGTAAGTTTTCTTCATAATTTTTTATTTTTTTTGTATCGGGAGCTTTAGAGTTGAGAAAGTGGTCTTCAGCTGTCTACCACACTGCCACCTGGAGGCCAACAAGAAAGTCTGTCATAGTGTTGTAGCCAGTACCAGAAATCTTTGCCATTGACCTTGATTGATTCTATTAAGACACATACCAAGGCACCATTATCTATTTGTAGGTACCAAAATAATGCTGTTGGCTTACCTAGTGATATGGCCTGATACGCTATTATAAAAACATTTAGAAATTTAATGTGATACTTCCATATTATTTTTTTGCTATCTTTCACTTTTCCCCTATGTTTTAGAATATTACCAACTGTTTTGAGACACAGTTATTGTACATTCCCTGAGTCCTTTTATTATGTATACTGCTACTTAGTATTTATAAAGAGTGTTATGTAGGTACTGGTAATAGTTTCTTAGTTAAAAATTGATTAGTAAATAAATGTCCTTTTCCCAGCCTAAATATTTTGAACATATATAAACATTTTTGTACTGTTGATATGCATGCCTTTATTTATTTTAGTCTTTTATTAAAGATTATTTTCTGTTATTAAGTATAATATTAGTAAATTATTTGACACTTTAAAATTGTAACTGGAGAACAAAAATTGTATGATTTCACTTATATGAGGTAAGTAGAACAGTCAAATTCATAGAGACAAGAAAGTAGAATAGTAATTGGGGAGAGGAGGCAGATTATGTGGTGTTATTGTTTAATGGGTATAAAGTTTCAGTTTGGGATGATGAGAAAGTTCAGAAGATGGATAGTGGTGATGGTTACACAACAATGTGAAAGTACTTAATGCCACTGAATTCATACACTTAAAAATGGTTAACATGGTATATTTTATGTTATATATATTTTACTGCAATAAAAAATTATTACTGTACTAGTGGTAGTGAATGGTATGCTTTCTTAAGGCATACAAATGAGTAGGAATGTGAATTTAGTTTTAAAAAGCATTTATTCTGTGCTAGAAGTTTTATGTGTATGAGGTTATAACCCTGTAAGATATATACTTATTACTAGCTTTCTTTTACTCGTTAAGAAACTAAAGCTGGAAGTGGTTCATTTATAACAAATTTATCAACAGTGAACTGCCCAACTCTCAGGATAGTTTTCTGAAGTATAAGACCTATAAGCTAATAAAAGATGTAGCTGGGATTTAGACCTATTTCTGCTTAACTAAGGCAGGTACTCTTTCTATTCTACCACCCTGCCTTCCATGAGAATATTGAAGCTTCATGTTAAAATGAAATGCTGTAGATTCTGACATATTATGATTCAATACAGGGAAAAAAAAAGTTATATAGCAGCAATGTGAGCACCCTGAGATAACAACACCAAGCTATGTGTAACATCTGTGGGCTTAAACAGGTCGTGTCTAATTTGAGTAGGCTGTATAAGGTGGAAATGATTCATGTACCATGAGGTCATCTACTACAGTATTTTTTATTTTAAATTAGTTTCCCATTCTATATAAAGTTGGTGCTTCTCTTTATAATACCATGAATTTTTAAAGGAAAAGGTTCATTCTTGTATATATTTGCTATTTTAAATAGCATCCTTCATTCTTATCTAATTTTCTTCCTTTGGAGACTCCTTCCTTCCAATGTAAGGAAAATAAAGTTATCACGATAAATAATTTCATAGAAAATATCTCAGTATAAGATTTTCAAACTACTCATGGAACCACTGTTTTATTTTAGCAGAAACAACAAAAAGATCTGAACATTCCTCTAACATTTGTGGTTGATTTTACACATATATCTTTTCAATTACCCTTCAGAAATGGAATATTTGATGTGCTATAGAGAAAACAAAATCAATCCTACTTTTCTTGAACCCTGGTACTTAATGACCTTTAGTAGCCATGGAAATAATTCCTCAGTAAGAATGTAATTGCTAAATCACTGCCTAATTACAAAAATGAGTAATAGTTGGTAAAACATCTAGATTTTTAAATACAGTTATGCTGTTTGAGTACATTGAAATGCTTTATATATTAGCATGTTTCCCAAAACTTTTACAATGCTGAAACACAGTGGAATGCTCCTTTGGAAGCCGAAGAGCTTGTTGCTGACATAGTAATAATTTGGTTGTTTGCAAATTTTGTAAAATATTAAAATTTTCTGAGTTACCATTTTCCTTAAATAACGAATGGTGATGTTATCTCTGAAGTGTTGGCTTCAGAGTAGGAAGGAAATTATATGTTACTGTGTTATATAAAACTGACTCACATACGTGGGCGAAAAATCCCAAGAATACCAGGACACCCACACTTGAAAAAGCCAATATGTACCGATTCTCTTTACACCATGTTCTAGCAGGCTGCTTAATGGAGCTATATTCATTGAAGAACTCTTTATAATTTCTTTCATTGCCTTGGTGAATATCTTTCTGTTAAAAAAAAAAGTGAAGTAACATTTTTTATCATTAAAAAAAATCATTGTTTATAGGACAAAAAGTTTGATTCAGAATTTTAAGTACTTCACTTCCCTGTGCTTTGGATTTTTTAATTGTTAAAATCAAGAGACTAAAACATCTCCTTTTGGAGTATTTTAGAATATTTGTTAAATCTTGTATGAATACAATTAAATTATCTTCTAACAAGCAGTATTCCATGTCTTGAAAAGCAGCTCATGCTTTTTCAATGATAAAATCAGTGTATTGTATGGGAATGTTATCTCAGATTTAGTCCAAATTTAATTTGATATTAAATTTTAATCGAGGTGTTCTTTTGCATAGTAACATTATATATTCTTAAATATATTTCTTATATTATCCAAAATGTTTTGTTTGGACTTCCCAAATTAAATTTTGTTTGTATGATTTTTTGGTTTGATTTTTAAATAATACTTCCTGGGTTTTTTCGCCACATGCTAACTAAACTTTATTGTTTTATTGGAATTCAATTCTCATTCCTCTTTTAAATAACATTTTATTTCCAAACTGAGAATCTCAACCAATGCTTTTTTAAAAGTTCCTATTTTGTTGAGAAGAATGTAAAGTTCTTTTGATAATGGCAAAAGGGCAGTTCTTGCTGTGAAACAAGCCCTCTAAAAAACACTTTCATTTTTGTTATGTAATTATTATAAGATCTCTCCTATGGTAGTTGTGTTATTCTGTCTTTCTTGAAGAAGTAGCTTTAAGAAGTAAAGTAACTTGCCCACCTAATGGCAGAGTTGGGATTTGAAGCTAGACAAAATCTCTGTTCTTAAATTTTTTAGGTGCTATACCCATAATATATATCCACATTTGTACATAAATCTTTTTCTGAGGGGTATTTTGTTGCTGTTACAGATGATAGCATAGGTGTGATTTCTATTGCATTGCATGCCTGTCTTGGACTCTCTCAAAAAGAAAATACCAAACAAGCAGTTTGTCTCCCTTGTCTTCTCAAAATGAAATTTTATTCAAACTGATTTCTATTATTATTATTATGGTTATATTTTTAAAATAAAATTATTAATCATGTTCTTAATCTGTTCATGATTAAAATAACTTTATGACCAGATATTTATTTATCTTAGATTTTTTTTCAAATAACTATTTTCTGTCTATAAAAGTAACATATGATCATTGTAGATAACTTGGTAAAGTAAAAATACATGACTTATCTACTATTCCCCAACCCAAAGACAGCCACTGTTAACATTTTGGTTTATTTCTTATCATTTTTTTCCTATATGTGTGTGTATATATACTTTTTTACCTTTTTTAAAATTAAATTTATTGGGGTGACATTGGTTAATAAAATTATATAGGTTTCGAAAGTACAGTTCAATAATACATCATCTGTATTTTGCATTATGTGTTATTTTTATATCTTATTAACCAAAGCTGTGATCAAATAACAAATATTATTATTATTTTTTTAAATTTTATTTCTCAATTAGAGTTGACATTCAATATTATTTTATATTAGTTTCAGGTGTATAACCAATATTATTTTATGAGCTGTTTATTTGCTTTAGTAAAGAGGAATCATGAAAACATTTTAAGTAAATCTCAATTTCTATGAGATAGATACATGTGTACGTGTATCATGTAGGTGTATATTTATCTTTGTGTGTATATATTAGGTTAACTTTTAATTAGACTGTGTTGCACATGTAGAAAACTATTGATTTGTCATTCTTTCTGAGCCTTCTCTTAGTCAATTAAAGGTTACTTTGATAAGCAGAGGTTTAATTTTAAGTTATAATCAATCATACTTGTATCTATGGTAATCATTGCTTGGATTCAGTAGCATGTTTATCTTTCATTTACACTTTAATTTTTATGATCTCATCTTAGATGTTACTCCTACTGTATGGAGAAAGATACGTTGAAGAGGGTAATTCTTGATGATTTTCTCAGTATTGCATAGTATCAGAGAGAAGTAGAATTCAAACTATGAAAACTGATCCTTAGTTCTCTCTACTAAATCATTGTTTGCAAATATATCTGTCAGATCTATGAGAATTTTTTATTTTGTCATTTTATCTTAATGATAAAATATAAATCCTATAGGTAATGTCCAGTAATAATTTCCAATTGGAATGACATTTTCATAGAGTTAGACTTGATTTCTTAACTGGTGTTCCTCAAGTCAGGTTCCATATTTGTTTTCTGAGGTCATTTCAAATAAATGTCCACTGAATATGTTTGGCATAGAGGGAGGCCCTTGGAATGCAGAATGAATAAGACATTTTCTTATCTTCAAGAAATACACTGCCTACTAGCAGAACATACATAAAAAAATTTTATTACAGTGTGATAGATGTCACAGTAGAAAAATGTTCAGGGTACAGAGGGCATTCCGCTTGAAGATGGAAGCGTGGAACAAAGGCGGTCTGAGAATGTTTCTCAGGGGACTAATGTCTGAGCTAGGTTTTGAAGGACAAATAAGCATTTACTAACAGGGTGGAATATAGGTAGGTAATTTTTATGGGATTGTTTCAGACAGAGAGCACAGTGTTTAGGGAAATACCATATAGAAGAAGAATCCACATAATATTCTATAAAATTATTTTAAACATGTTTCTTCTTGCTTTTTAAGTAAAACATGACAGTAATTAGAGCATTTGTCAAGTAGTAATTGCACTGGTCTAAGTTTCCAAGCATCTCTGATCATTGCTAAGCAATAATGGTGGCAGTAATGAATGATAAAGGAACTAAACAGAAGGTAATAGGAAGGACATAGAAGGATAAAATGCCTCAATTATCTGCCCATTTTTTATATATAACATTATTATAGTTAACTGAAAATTTAACTATATGTTTTTTAAAGTATAAATTCTGTGCAGGATTTATTTTTTCAACACATGTATACTGAACTGGTATCCCCACTTTAAAAATGATTATCCTCACTTTGCAAGCCAGAAAACGAAGGTACAGAGGTGAAATAATTTTCCTATGCTGACTAGTGTAAATGGAGGAGCCAGCATGCATTTTATTTCTGGAGCCAGCACTTTTAAAAAATTGTGAAAAGGTCAATGAGTCTGGGGTGGTGGGGTTGAGAGAGGCACAAAATGAGGCTGGAAGCTTGGTTGTGAAAAGGTGGGAGAAAGTGAAGCCAGAGAGGCAAAATAAGATGGATAATGCTTAGCATGTGTAAATACTAATAAAAGTGATTCAGCAAAGGCAGGGAATTAGAAGATACAGGTGGCAGATGGGATGATCAATACTGAAGGTTCTGAGAATGTAAAATGGGCACCTTCCAAGAGGGAAAGAGATGAGCATGGTACAGATGCAGGTGAGTTAAGATGGATGTTGAGAAGGTAGAGGTGGTCAGTATATCATGTGTGTCAGCCTATTAGGCTGCTTCACTTGTGCATATTACCTTTAACTGAATTCTGTGATATACCTGAAAGAACAACCACGTACGGTTTAGAAATGCTCATGGAATTCATCTGGGAGAATGAACAACTGAAGAGGATGGGACAGGAGGCTGGGTATTTGGGAATCTTAAGGGAGAAAGTTATAACTGCATAGTTAACAAGAGGGAAAATGAGGTAACACTCTCTCAGTTGTTTGAATGGAAACAGAGAATGAAAACGATTTAGCACAGTCTCAAACCTGGCTCTAAGCATAGCAAGAAATATAAACTAAGCCATAGGAAAGGGAATTGGACCGAGAGAGACATAATCTCCTACAGCTCAACTACCTTAAAGGAAATGAAAACCTGCTATCTATAATATTAGTGATAGCATCACACTTAGAGAATATAAACTTTTTAAAGAGGGTTTTTTATGCAACAACTTTTCATATCACTGAATTGTAGAATTCTAAAGCTGAAAGATCTTTATATACTATGATTGTCCATTTAATAGAAGAGAAAACTGAGACCCATAGAGGTTAAGTGATTCATCTAAGATCTGAAACACAGCTTTTAGTGGCCAGGTCTCAACTTGAACCGCAGGTTAACTCATAGTTTTTTCTACCATAGGATGTTGTGGTTGAAAACTTTCAACGATTCGTTAAACTTTTTGCAAGGCCCATACATATATTTGAAGATTGCCATCATGACTTATCCTTGTCTTTCCAAACATTTTTTCTCTTAATTTATTCACCTATTCTTATGTTGTATCTTTAAGATTCTTTACTTTCCTAGTTACTCTCTTCTGAGTTGTTGACATTTAACTGATATTCCTCTTTAAGTATCTAATTTAGATTATCAGTTACTTGGTCTGCAAAATATCTGTTAGATGAAACCATCAACTTTATTTTGCTATTCAGTAAATATTTATGATATGGTGGGATAAATATTCTCAGAATGAATATGCTATTTCCTTGTTAACTTACATTTTAATTACCTTGTTTTAAAAATGATATCAGGACATCCTTTTTAAGTTTAAATTTTAACTTCAATTTTTTCTGTTTAGGGATTTTTTTTTTAGGCGAGTCAACCAATTGGTTGACCTCACAGATTGCAAGGACCTTGTCAGTTTACAATCCCTTATTTTTTACACCTATGGCACCTGGTCTTCCTAAGTGGTCTGCCATCCAAGTACTAACCAGGCCTGACCCTGCTTAGCTTCCGAGATCAGATGGATTCAGGCTTATTCAGGGTAGCATGACTGTAGTATTTAGGAATTTTTTCATGAAAACCTTTTAAAGTCTAAAAATTCAGGCCAAGTGACAGTTCATCATCATTCTCAGGATGTAATCACATTGGCTATTCCAGAGGGAATTCGGTGAACAAATGCATCGGTGATATTTCATACTTTTCTGAATTTCTGTTTTCCCTTTTGGTGGATTGCATCAATTTGCAGAATATGAATATATACACACACACACACTCACACACACATATACACACACACACACACACACACATATATATATACACACACACACACATATATGCATATGTTTATAATAAAATCTATGTATAATATATATAACAAAATCTATATATAATAAAATACATATATAATAAAATCTATATCCCGGAGAACAAGTCTGAGTTATTAACATTTACTTTCAACTTCACGTGTGTGTGTGACTATCTCCCAGTTCCTGGCAGGTAGTAAGTCTGTTGTAGTGACTCCTGCATGCATACATGGCTAAGCTTCTTCATTCTATTCATTATTAAGCAGACTTATCAAAGGACACCCATGCAAAATAACTTAGATTTGGAAATCCATAGTTCTTGTGTTTTAAAGTTCATGTAAGCATTTCCATCTTACATGGCAGTTACCTAACTCTGCCATCATCCTACCCATCTGAACTTTAAAACACAAGAACTACGGATTTAAAACACAAAGCCTACCAGTTTGCAACCTCTGCTCTAAGGAGAACAGTGTGCCATTGATCCCTGGGCCTCCACATTTCCCCACCTGCTACCACTGCCGTTTTCACCTGAGCTCTGAAGACATTTGGGGGCTCTGGGGTTGTTAAGGGGGAAGAAGAACAAAAGCACTTGGGAACTTATTTAGCTAGGTTGCATTACCTCAACTCTTATACGTTTTGAAAGGGAGAAATGATAAACAAATAAAAGTGTATTCTCCTCTGAGAAACACTTTTGTCGATATATTTATGTCAAAATGAGAACAGCTTAATTTGCTTTCAAGAACTGGCCTTATTTGTCTGTTGAAATTAGTTATAGCATATCTTTGAGATTTTATAATTCAACCTTTTTACTTGTGCTTTTGCTTCCTAAAATTATGAGAATTGTGGATACTTGCATATTCCACAGATGCAGTAAACTTTAACATGTAGAAACTCACAGTTTTGTAGATGAATGGATTTGGAACTTTTTCTTCCAAGGTCAAAGTACTTGATTTTTTGTGAATTAAACTTAGTTCCTAAGCTTATAAATCTAAAATCGATTTCTGTGGCCAGTGCTTGTGTCAGTTAAGAGAAACTTTCTGATAATGTTTTTGTGGAAAAATAGAAGGAAAAGCAGGGATAGTTGGCAGTTGTAAGCAAGATCTAATGCATTTTCTGGAAAGACAAGAATATTACAAGTGACCCAATAAATATTTCTAGTTACTTATGTCATCTTTTGTTTAAATGTTTAATGTAGATCTTTTTTAAATATATATAAAACAGAAAAGGAATAATATGATGAACTTTTATGTACCCATCACCTTTGATAGTTACTAACCCAAGTAGATCCTCCAAGCCCTATCCCCCAATGGATATTTTTTAAAGCAAATCACAGGCTTTTAAATACTGTGTATGTTTGTATCTTAGTTATATGGAATCGTAGTCATTGTTTATAACTGGATGCAGCCTTTGGGAACAATGTTGAAAATTACCCTTGGGGTCTCATTTACAGGGAAGTAGGAGCTTTGTAGTAGCTGTAATCAACCAAAGTAAAGCAGACTTCTATGCTAATAGATTTGTTGGGAAAGTGTCTGTTGGTGCCTTTATGTTTTTTTTTTCTAGTCCTTAAATTATTTATTGGTGGCACAGCAATTTATTCATATATATGTGCAAGTATATCTCTGAAGATTGAAAAAATAAGGTAATAAATGTTTTTACTCTACTTTAAATTCCACTTGAATTTACATCCAATTCAGTTTTTTCCAGGCCAGAAATGTTTATTGAATTCTTACTTTGCCTAGAGATTCTGTTAAATGATTTACATGCTTTAAATTATTTAATCTTCCTAACAATCTTTTGAGACATATACTGTTGCCTTGGTTTTGCTAATGAAGAAACTGGGCTCAATGAATTTAAGTTTTATCAGGCAGAAAATGGCAGAACCTTTATTTGAAGAGTTTTAACTTCAGAACTAATATCTTATCATTATACCTTAGTGCCAAAGAACCTATTCAAAGCTGTCTGGTCAGTGTAAGTACAGTATCTTCAGTTTAAAGCTCACAGATTTAGACTCAGATTTGTAGCACTAAACTATAATTCCATAACACTGTAATATTAATATTGATTATATTTAGCTATAGCAAAAGCCTATATTATGAACTTGTCATCAAACCTAATTTATAGACATTCTGTTTACCACTTATTTGGTTGGGAATTATGAACAGGAACTATTCCTGGTGTGGAGATTGTTCTCTCTGATCTTGCAAGTGATTCTTTCCCTAGACTCAGGTAGTTTGCTCACAGGCATGCCCTGATCAGTCCTTGGCTAAAGAGGGGCCCCTCTGTAGGTCTTGGTGCTCTGTCTGGGCAGCACTTTCCTCTTTAGTACCCTGCCCTGTGAAATTTAATCTTTTTGGTTCCCCCAGACTCCCAGCACCATCTCCTCAACTCGGGAAATTGTGTAGACTATCAGGTGCTGCCTGGGTTCCTCTTGGAAGCTCTCTCCAGGCAGTAAGCTTTGGCACTTTTAGAGCTCACATCCTTTGATTTCTGTTTTTCAGGGATCACTGCCCCTTGTTGCCTCATATCCAATATATTGACAACCATTGCTTAATTATTTTGTAGTTGTGGGAGTTATTTTAGGTAAGAGGATAAATCTCTGTTACTCTGTCTTGGCTAGAATGCTTTCTGTAATTTAAAGAATAATATAAAAGCAACAGGAGAAGGTTCTGAAGTTTTATTGCCTTAGTGTAAGTGGTGGCTCTTCCATTTACTAGATGTTTGACTTGGAGCAAGTTACTTAAGCTCTCTGTGCCTCTACTTCTATTTTTTAAAAAAATTATTTTTTATTAATATTTTTTCACTTGTAGTTGATATACAATATTACATTAGTTTTGGGTATACAACATAGTGATTAGACATTTATATAACTTAGGAAGAAATCATCCTGATAAGTCTAGTGCCCATGTGACACCATGCATAGTTATTACAATGTTATTGACTATATTCTGTATGTTGTACTTTACATACCTATGACTGTTTTTATAACTGGCAACTTGTACATCTTAATCCCTTCTCTTTTTTTACCCATCCTCCAAACCCTCTCCCATCTGGCAACCATCAAATGTTCTTTTTATCTATGAGTTTGTTTCTTGTTTTGTTTTTTGTTTTGTTTTGTTTTGTTTTGTTTTGTTTTTCTAGATTCCACATAAAAGTGAAATCATATGGAGTTAGTCTTTCTCTGACTTCTTTACCTTAGCATAATACCCTCTAAGTCCATTGGCTTGTTGCAAATGTCAAGATTTCAGTCTTTTTATGGCTGAGTAATATTCCATTATATATATGTACCACTTTTTCTTTCTCTGTTCATCAGTGGACCCTTAGGTAGCTTCTATATCTTGGCTATTGTAAATAATGCTTTAATGAACATAGGGGTGCGTATGTCCTTTGAATTAGTGTTTTGGATTTCTTCAGATAAATACCCAAAAATGAGATTGCTGAGTCTTATGGTAGTTCTGTTTTTAATTTTTTGAGCACATGCCATACTCTTTTCCATAGAGGCTGTACCAATTTATAATCCCACCAATAGTACATGAGGATTCTCTTTCCTCCATATCCTTGCCAACAATTGTTTGTTGATTTATTGATGATATGGTCATTTTGACAGGTGTGGGGCGACATCTCATTGTGATTTTAATTTGCATTTCTCTGATGATTAATGACATGTACCTCAACTTCTTAATCTATAAAAGCAAAATAATAATATTACCTATACCATAGGGCATTTGTGAGGATTAAAAGAGTTAGAACATGTGAAATGCTTCAAAAAGTGACTGGCTAAGAAAAGTGACTGGTATAGAAGCTTTCAATAAATGAGTTATTATTGTTATTATTATTATTATCATTCATCATAGAAAATTTCTAATGCAAACAAACCTCAACTTTCAGGTGAGGGAAACCTTTGTTTTAGTGTCAGTTCTACCTCTTATCATGGACTTATTTAGTCTCTATTAATCTCATTTTGCTTATTATAAAATGAGTAATAATAACACCTCATTAAATAGTTGTGCAGATGAAATACAATGATCATTGGAAAGTGCTTGGCACAGTGCCTGGCACAGATTAGGTGCTCAGTGATTGTTCTTATTCTGATTACCTGTTGCTGCATAATAAATCACCACAAAGCACAGAGGCTTAAAATAGCAGTTGTTTTACTTTCTCCATGTTTCAGAGGTTTGGCTGGGCTCAACTGAGAAGTTCTCACTCAGTGTTTCATGCAGTTGTAGTCAGACAGTGGCAGGGCTGAAGTCATCGTGAAGGCTTTCTCAGTCACATGTCTAGCAGTGGATTCAGGCTTTTGGCTGGGATCACTGCAGTCCCTCACAGCATGGTGACTAAAGCATTCAAGAGGATTAGGCAGAAGTTGTATTGCCTTTTATGATAACCTTGGAAGTCACCCAGTGTCACTCTGGCTATAGACATAGACCAACCTAATTTTAAGAGGAGAGTCAGTATTACCTTACAAGAAAAACATTTGTAATGGGAGATATTGGAAAAAAAATCACTTTTATTTATTTATTTATTTATTTATTTAAATTAATTTTTAATTTTTTTTTTTTTTTTTGGTGGCATTGGTTCACGAAATCCAGTAAGTTTCAGGTGTACAGTTTAACAGTAAGGCATATATATATCGATGCAGTCACTTTTAGATAATACAGTTTTCTATAGTTTGCTATTATTCATGTGCGTGTTTACATATATGCAAACATTTTACATAAAATTTTAGTTCTCCCCAACACAGAGACTTTATAGTTTTCCATGTAGCTTTTGTAAGCTCTTTTGTCCATATCTAAGTGGTGTTATGGCCAACCAGTGGTGTTGGCATTCTTCTAGCTTCCTGTTGAGACCTATAAATCATTAGTTCTTTATTAGAGAATGCAAATCCATCTTTTGAGGCTAATGCCATTAATTCTTGCTATCATTTATGAACCCTTTAATCACTCCTCTGTGTTTACATAAGATGTGTACATGAGGATGTGGGGAGGTCTTGGGGGACCATCATAGAATTGTACCTACCATAAGCCCCTCGAGAAATTTTTTAGTTATTGTACTTCTCAATTCCAGAATTTCCATTTGGTTATTTTTTATAATTTCTATGTTTTTATTAAGATATCCAAATTGAATAATAGTCATCCTATTTTCCTTTAATTCTTTGAATATATTTGTAATAGTTACATTGACTTCTTTATCTGCTAAATTCAATATCTAGTCCCACTTAGTTTTTATTAACTGATTTTTTTCCTCTTGTTTATTTGTATATCTAGTAATTTTTGGTTGAAAACTTTACATTTTAGATAACATAACAGATCTGGATACTGTTTTACATTCTTTGTTCTCCACAGTGTGCAGCCAATGATGTCTCTGATTGTCCCTCTGTCTGTATAGCGTAGTCATCAGCCAATGATTTGGGTAGAGATTATGCTTTAATACCTTTAGCCCTTAAGGTTTCCACCTCCTGCCTAACAATTTATATGTGGGTTGAGGTTCTCTTAGTTTTCACTTTTAACCAGGCTCTCTCAAGTCTCTCCTGTGCATGTGTCTGTAGTTTTTTAGTCAGCCAGATACTGTGTGGAGAATTTATCTCAACCCTTTTATGATTCTCTTATTGCTAAGATGTCCCATTAAATTTCTGGTTTGTCCACTGCTAATCCCAGGTGGGATCACAATTTTGGATGTAGTAGAGCTTCAGATTTTCTCTGTTCATTTTCATTTCAGTCCATCATTTTTTTTGTTTTTTACTTGTATTTTTTTGTTGATAGGGTAATACACTTTTAAGGCAGAATGCCAACATGTTCTTACATAAGTATTACCAAGGCTGACATCTATTGCTAATTCCAATATATTTGTCATATAATGAAAACTTTTAAAATGTTATTCCAGTATGTTATTTTATATCTCCCTCTGTTACTTGACAAACTTGAAAAGCCATGTGAGTCCATCACTTTTAAAGAGCAAAGCCATTAGTTTTTTGTCCTCCATCTCTAATTGAGTCTGACCCCTCTGGCAGCAAAGCTGCTGGTTTTCACTGCAGCCCCATGATGGTAAAACTACTGATCTTAGAGCAGTCAGATTCATAGAGACAGAAGATAGAATGGTGGTTGAGAGGGGCTGGGAGAGAGGAGAAATGGAGAGTTGTTTAATGGGTGTAGAGTTTCATTTTTGTGAAATGAAGAGGTTTAGGGATTGTTTGCACAACAACAAGAATATACTTAACACTACTGAAATGTACACTTAACTAGTACAATTAAATTGGTATATTTTATGTTATTTTATATGTGTATTTTACCACAATTAAAAAAGTTAAAAACAAAGAAACTACTATTCTTGCCAACAGAATTGGTGGGTGTGGGGTGCAGTGGGACCAACCTCAGGCAAAAGGCCATAGTCTTCTGCTGTTCTTGCTTGGAGCTTTAGTATGATTTCAAGAATAAATGTTCTCAATTTGTTTTCTGCATCAATCTACAACCCTGAAATGATTGTTGTTAAAATTCTGTGCAGTTTAATAATGTGTGTGCGTGTGTGTGTGTGTGTGTGTGTGTGTGTAAAGGAATCACTGACCTCTTTATACCACCATAATTGGATGGTCAATTTCTTGGCTACTTCTTCATAGTGGCTTATGCAGGTTATTACTCATGGTTTCTTCTTCTAAATGATAGGATGTCCTAGAGCATAGTCCTTGGATATTTCTTCTTTTTTTTTTTCTATGCCTTCCCTAGGAGATTTCATCAAGTTTCAACATTTAAAATGTCATTAATATGCTGATGGCTCCCAAATATGTAACTCCAGACCAGACTTCTTATCTACTCTTCAGCTCTGTATATCCAACTGCTTATTTAACATCCTACTTAGATGTTTAATAGATATCTCAAATTTAATAAAGCTAGAACCAAACTCTTGGTATGTGCTGCCAGAAACTGGCTTCTCTTTCAGTCTATCTCATCTCAGTTATTAATATCTTCATTCTTCCATTTCGTCAGACCAATGACTTTAGGTTGATTCTTGACCCCTTTCCTTCATGCTATAGGTCCACTACATTACAATATTCTGTCAAGTTTACCTTCAAAATGTGTATAGAACCTGATACTCTTCCTACTATCCTCACTGCTACCCCTGCTTTCAAGCCACCATCATTTCTATCTGATATTATTAAGCAGGCTTCCAACTGTTTTCTTCTAACTGACCTTTCCTTCTGTATGTGTTCTCAACAGAGCAGTTAGAATAATCCTGTCACTCCTCTGCTCAGATTCTTTCAATAATGGTATCTTATCACGGAGTGAAAGTCAAAGTCCTTACGAAGACTGACCAGAGCCTACAGAATTTTGCTCCCCACATCCTTTCTAACTTCATAACCTCCTCCTCTCCTTCACTCAGCTCACTTTGCTGCTCCAGACATACATCTGTCTCAGAACCTTTGTACTTATTTCCCCTTTGCCTGGAATGGCCTCCCCCAACCATGCTAACCCTCATGCCTTATTTTCCTTACTTGTTTCAGGTCTTTATCCAAAATCCACTTTCTGTGTGAAGCCTTCCTTGGCCACCTTATCCATATTTCCATGCCTTCTTCCCTACTATTTCATTTTCCACTTTCTTGCTTTTTTAACCTTAGCACTAATCACTATCTAATATACTATGCATTTAATTTATATTGTTTATTCTGTTTCCCTCACTAAGATTTTAGCCCTGTGAATGCAAACTGTTTGTTCTTTTTGTACTTTACTGCCATCCTCGAACTAACACAGTTCCTAGTGCTTAAGCTTGCAATAAATTTGGAGTGTTTATAGAGAAAGGTGAAGAAAAGCATGAATTTCTAGATTAAAAGGTCTCCCTGAGTACCAAGTAGAATGAAGGAAACACATTCTTGTGAAATTTCAAAATATCAGGGTTATATACAAGATCCCAAAAATCTTCTAAAGAAAAGAAACAAAAGTGGAGTGTGAATACTAGAAGACAGTACAGCAATTTCATCAAAGCTTTGAAGAAAAATGAATTTTAACCTAGAATTCTATACCCAAGAAAACTATAAAAAACATGAGGTCAAATTAAAGTCATTTTCACACTTTAATATATGTGCAGTCAAATGAAGAGATAAATGACATTTATCACCTTGATAGTTGAGATTTTTTAATGTTAAAACAAGTGTGAGAACCAAGAGAAGATACAATGACCAGTGAAAATGACCCAAAAGTTCAGTGAGTAAAAGTTCCAGATGACATATATGCATCAGGCAAGAAAAGCAATCAGAGCATATTAAAGGAGGAATTCAGTTTTGTCCAAGACTGTAATAAAAATTAATAAAGTAGAATTAATAACAGGCAGGATAATATTGGCACTGTGATTAAACAGACATGTTTTTTTATTGTAATAAAAACAAAAAAGATGGCCAGAAAATCTAGTATAAAATAACTAGGTAAAAAAGTTAATGTCCAGATTAAAATAATACAATTTTGAGAAATTAATGGAATTAAAGAAAAAGAGACTTCTGACTGTGAGGTAGCATAGTAGAGAAGGAAATGCAACCTGAGCACACTTCTTGGTTCTGCTATGAACAGTATTCATTTAAACCCTAACATTGCATATGCTGTGTATTGATTATCATTTTTAAAAAAGAACTTTCTATTCAAAGTATAGAAGTTTTAATTATGATTATAGAATATAACCTATATTTTATCAATGTAAAAAATGTGAAAAATGAAAAAGTAAATGTAAGAGATGTTAGGAAGAGCAGGCATGACTGCTGTTACTAAAATCTTCATGTTATATAGCGGTTCTCAAACTTTGTTGATAAAGTTGTCAGAAGATTCCAGTATGTAATCAGATTTGGGATCCAGGAGCCTAAAGCTTTTGTAACTAGAACTAAAAGCTGAAATATATTCTCTAAAGTTACAAATGTGATGAATAGTGCAGTCATTCTTATAGCTATCTCATTGGGCAAAAGGAGGAGGAGGCGAAGTAGGAGGGTGCTGTAGTGAGCCAAATTTTCCTTACGGGGAAGCCAAATCTTCTTTCATAGTGGGATGTGGTGACAAATCAAATTCAGCATTTTGTTTCAAAGTTAGTATGTTAGTCATTTTATTTTTCTTGCAGAGGAAATGCCACTTGAGTCATGTTCCTAAGTTTGTGAGAATCTGTACTGTCTTTTTATATAGATTAAGTTAACTAGAGCTAGACCATAACTAGAGCTAAATCAGAGAGGTCATTGTGAATAACTTATCTGGATATTAAAATCAACTTACTATAGCAAACATAGTTTACAGTTTTTAATGAATAGACACAGTTTTCTATAAGAGACATTTCAACAAATGTAGTTTGCTCCTGCAAAAATTTTAGACACCACCTTAAGTTTTAATAGTCCTTAGAACAATCAAAACAAAACTTTCAGTATTTCAATAAAGTCACTTTTCTTTCTTAGCAAATAACTTAGGCAGAAGCTGAACTTTTTGAATGCGAGGTACAAAATTATGGTTTTGTTTTAAATTTTATAGTAATAGAAATATACGTGTATTCCAACCTTTTCCTTCTCTAATTGCCTCCGCTTTTATCAACCTTGGCTATGCATTCGAATCCCCTGGAAAGCTTTCGAAAATCAGTATCCTGCTTTTAAAATTTCTTCATTAACAACTGTTAACTGGATCCTTGTGTTCAGACCTCAGAGATACTAGTCAGGCTAGAATTAAAGAATATGACTTTATGATTTTCTCTTTCCACAGATGTCAATAGATAATATCTGGAATTGATGAGTAAGGAAATTACAAAATAAGCATATTACTTAAGATTATTAAGTTTGCCTTTCAGGAGTTCTATTGGGACTGGAGGTAAAGAGGGATGAAATTGGGGTCAATTGCTCTTCATTATAAGCTCTGCTATGTGCTTTTTAAAAAATAAAAACTATGCTCATGAACTACATTGATTTAAAAAAATGGATGGAAAAGTATCATTCCCTTACATTTTGAAAAAATAAAATGTTTATTAGAATTCTTTATGAGATTTAATAAATATTTAAAATGTTTATGAGAATCAAAATTTATAAAATCGATAAATTAAGATGCCATTTTGTTTTAAAAATAATTCTAAACTTTTAACGAAAGATCTTTTCAGGAAATTTCTTACCAATTTTTTTAAGTAAGTTTTCTACTAAAGTATATCATATGTATAGATGCCCTCATCGTAAGTGAACAACTCTGTGAATTTTTTTTGCAAAAGGAACACTTCTGTATGACCATCATCTAGGTCAAGAATTACATTGCCCAAACCTAGGAAGTTCAGGGTGCACTGCCTTCAGTCACTGTCCTCTCCTCGACTCTGACTTTCAAAACCATTGACCAGTTTTTTGTTTTGTTTTGTTTCCGAATATAATATAAGTGGAATTGTACATTATACTCAGTTGTCTTTGGCTTCCTTCCCTGAACAGCATGTTTGTGAAATTTATCCTGTCATATTGTATAGCTGTAGTTTGCTCATTCTCCTTGTTGTGTGGAATTCTGTTTTAAGGATATGCCACAATTTATTTATCCATTCTACTATTGATAGACATTCGTGTCGTTTCCAGTTTTAGTCTGTTATAAAGGGTACTGTTATGAAGATTCTTGTACATCCCTTTTCTGTTTGTAGATTTGGCTAAAATAAGTTTAGGAGTTATTGCCAAGGAAATTGCATTTTAGTTTTAAGTTATTATGAAAATAAGCATGAGATTAGCTTTTCATATATGAAAGTCTTGTGTGTGTGTTTCAGACAGTATATGTAATGTACCCTTCCGTCATTCAGCTTCTTTATGGGTAGTGAGGCTTGAACTAATTTGTATTCTACCGTTTGAACAAATAAATAGTTTGGCCTATGAAGTACACTTGATATTAAATGGCAAAACAGTTGGCGATAGTAAAGCTCTGGGTATGTATAAATTAACCTATGTCTTCTCAGGTTTCCCAGCACCTGGAGAATAATAATCAAAGGGTCAAGAGTAACAGGTTTTGATTCTGATGTCCGAATTGTAAGGCAAACTCTGTCCCCTTAACTCTTCACCTCTAGCCCTGTGTTTGAAGTTTGCTAGTACACTGTTTTAGTTGGTGGACTTTGTTCTTGTTATTAGCTCCTAAACTACCCCTCCAGTTGCCCACAGACCACTATTTCAGGACATGCCATCTAATCCTGGCTTTGCTGTCTAATCCTAGTTTTATTCTAATTTACCTCTTTAGAGTTTGTCCCATTCTGTCTTCTCTTTGTTTACTCATAAGGTTCCTATTATGCAGCTGTTTGACTTTGTGCCCCTTGCCAAGGGTGTCTCCAAATAAACAAACAGGCAAGGGACTCACATCCACTTGTCAATGTTTGGGCATTAACATGTTTTCTCAAAGTCAGTCCTGACTGGGTTGTTGCCCCTCATTGGTTTTCCTCCAGAAATTCTCTTTGTTTGCCAAATTCATGTAGTGTTTTAAATTTGAGCCTGAGAATTTTAAACTTCTAGCACAGGGTGAGCCTATTTAGGGTGTTCTCTGAAAGGGAAAGGTCTGTGATTCCCATCTTGGATCTACTGCTTATTTAACTCTGGTTTATGACAAGATCTTCTATCACAGGGGATTCATTTCTCCTTAACCACACAGAATAACCTCTGATCTGCCTCAGTTTACCTGGGCCTGACAAAATTCTAGTCCTGGGTACATAGGTTAGACTACCAGCCCTGGCACTTGATATGGTCTCCCTAACTGTAAAATATGCAGACTCTGCTGTTTGACTCAAGGATTTCTCCTACGCACTTTATTTTAGCGTGGCCTTTCCAGAGGCACAAACTCCTAATGCCATATAGTTATGGCTATTTGCAATCAGGGAGCATTTCCCCCTGGTACATGTGAAACAATGAAGTAGAACGTTGTTGCCAGCCTCTGTAATAGGAAGTCGCCCTCTTATTGAAGGCATAGCCCTTCAGCTCCAGGTCCCAACATTTCATTTGCTCCTTTCTGGCCTTGGTTAAGGTGTTTCACATAAGACTTTCCTGCTTTTCAGGTGGGCTAACTGAAGCCTGGTAGAAGGGAAGGGATAAAAGGACAGTTGATTTAAAGGTTACGATCTACCTCAGTGCCCAGTGTTAACCATCCATGAAAATACCTGGCATCCATAAATGCTATCAGCCCAGATTGTCAGCTACTTTTACCTCTTAAAACTAAAAAGTTTACCAAACTTTAGATCCATGCTTTCTTAATTGTCAGAAAATCATTTGTATACAATCTCCTTTTACTCTAATTTTAAGGTTTAGGTTTTATGTTAAGTGCTTATCTTGGCTTAAAATTTCAGAGCAAAAAAAGCAATATCATTTTACAACTTTTTGAGAACATCAAAAATCCCCATTTTCACATAAATATTTTATGTATTTCAGTGAATATTTATTTTAAAAATTTCTCTAGAAATACTTGCATTGTAACTTTTTTTATTATGGTCTATTTGGGATTCTTTTGACAGTTAAAAATATCCCAATTGTGTAATTGAGAGATGTTCATATGTGCTATTTTTGTGTCCTTGACTTCCTGATAGCTTCTTATTTCTTCATTCTAACATCCTCCTGTTGCTTTTTTAATCTGAAGGCATGAAGACTATCTCATCTTAAAAATAATACTTGAGTACACACAACATGCTGACTTTCATTAGCTTTATAAATAATCTCAATAATTTGAATCTCACTGACATCTTTAGTACAATAATGGTTATTAAAATACTTTTTAAAGACAGATTTATTAAAGTGTAATTTACATATAGTAAAATTCACCCTTTTAAAGTGTGCAGTTGGATGTGTTTGGACAAAGTTATACAATTGTGTAATCATCCAAATCAAGATGGAGAAGACTTGCATCAATTTAGGAGGTTCCCTTATGCCCCTAGATAATCCGTCCCCTCCCTTAACCTCTAACTCTTGGCAACAACTGATCTGATTTCAGTCCCTATAGATTGGTTTTTTTCTAGACTGCCATATAAATGGAATCATACAATATGTAGCATTTTATGTCTGGCTTCTTTCTTTAACATAAAACTTTTGAGACGGATTTATTTGTTGAATGTATCATTTCTTTTTATTGATGACTAATATACCATTGTCTAAATGTACCAGAATTTGCCTAGCCATTCACCTATTGATGGACATTTTGGATTGTTTAAAATTTTTCATGGTTTTGGATAAAGCTACTATAAACATTCACATGTCCTCAGTGAGGACATGTTTTTCTTTCTCATGTAAATACTTAGGAGTAGGATTGCTGGGACGTGTGGTAAATATATGTTTAAATTTATGAGACTACTGTTCTGTTTTTTAAAGTGGGTATATATTTTTCATTTCTACCAGCAAATATGTGAGGATTCTAGTCACTCTGCATCCTTGCCAGCATTTGGCATTACAAATCTTTTTAATTTTAGCCATTCTAATAGGTATATGTAATGCTATATTATTGTGGTTTTAATTTACAGTTCTCAGATGACTAATGATGTTGAGCACATTTTGTGTGCTTACTGGCCACCCGTACATTTATATTGGTGGAGCGTCTATTCAAATCTTTTTCCCATTAAAAGATTGGATTATCTTCTTCTTATTGAACTGTATGAGTTATTTATATATTCTGAATAAAAGTCTTTTATCAGCTCTTAAATATTCTCCTAGCCATGGCTTGTCTTAGCAGTGTATTTTGAAGAACAGATGTTAATTTTGATGAAGTCCAATTTATCAATTTTTTTAATACTCTGTGCTTTTTGAGTCTTATCTAAGAAAAAGCCTAATCCAAGGTCACAAACATTTTTTCCTGTCTTCCCTTGCACAAATTTAATAGTTTTATCTCTTCCATATAGTTCTATAATCCATTTTAACTCAATTTTTGTATATAGTGTGAGATATAGGTTGAGGTTTTTGTTTCTTTTTATCATGTGTCCAGTTGTTCTGATATCATTTGTTGAAGACTGTTCTTTCCCCATCCAATTACCTTGGTACCTTTGTCTCAAATCAATTGACTGAGTATATTTTTTGACTCTATTTTGTTCTATTGATTCATATATCTGTCCTAATGCAAATACCACATTATTTTCATTATTGTAGCTCTATAGCAAGTTTTGAAATTTGGTTTATTCTTATTATGGGAGAACTAGTATTGAGCTGGAGTTTTACTTTCTATAGCTTCTTCCCATTGGTCCTATGTATGTCCTCTAGAATAAGATTATCTCATACTTTATATGACAGACTTTCATCTATTAAATAAATGCACATTTTAATTTGGACTAAGTCTCCATAAGCTCTAGATTTTTTCATCTAGGACTTTTTTGTCTTTTTATCTTCAGAACTTACCACATTTTAGGAGCTTAGTAAATATTTGTTGATGGAGTTGAATTGAGCTCTCTAGAATAATTGTTCATTAAAGTCCTTAAAGCAGGTTACTTGAATTCAACAAACATAGTAAAAAAGCATAATTCCTGTAATATTCATGCCATTAAGAAGCAGAGTTCTTTTAATGAAGAAATGAATACTTTTGGTCTATTGCATTATAACTGGTTTGTTTTTACATACTGGAAACGTCTTGATTTTTTTTTCTAATTTTACTTTCAAAGTTTTATGTGTACATTGTTTAATAAGTCAGTAGCTCTTAAGGCTCCTTATTAAAAACAGCCATCTCCTGGTATTCCCCAACCTTCCTCTCTACAGTTTCAAATTCTCCAGAGCTATCACTTTCAACTCTTTAAGTCTTTGGCTATTCATACCATATCTCTAAATAATATGCTTATGTTACAACCTTTTCCCCTCCAGTTTTAGTAAGTATCCATTGGGTTATTTTCATACTTTGTGCTAGATACTGATTGGGCCAATCCAGCATGGAAACTTGTTCCTTTTATTTGGGGAATTTTAAAAGAATTATTAATATTAATATTATTTACATATCTTCCCTGTTTCTCTTTTTTTCTTTGCACATAATTTATATATTGGATGTCTTGAATTGGTCATCTAACATTTTTATCTCTTTTTTACCTTTTTTTCCAACCCATTATCTTTTTGGCTTCCTTTGTGAGATTTTTCTTCAACTTTATCTTCCAGTTCTTTTAATGAGCTTTTAATCTCTGCTATTATAGTTTTAATTTCCAGGAGTTCTACTTTGTTCTCTGAGTATTTCTTCTTATTAGTATTCTGTTCTAGCTTCATGATTGAGCTCTCTTCTCTGAGGATATTAATGAAACTTTTCTTGATTTCTTTTCTCTTTGAATATTCACTGTTTTCTTTACCTTGATTTCTTCCTGTGTGTTTTGAATTACCTTTCATATTATTACCTGCTCTTAAATGTCTAGTGATCCATCTCTGCCTATTTATACACTTTGTTTCACCCTCTCCAGAGGACAGACTGAAACTTTTGCTAGAGTGTGGTAGAACATTGTATCAATTATGAGATCTGGGAGTTTTGTTTCATAAACTTTTAACCCATCATCCTGTTTGTTAGGAAAACTGGATATTCATATGCAAAAGAATGAAATTGGATCCATATCTTACACGATACACAAAAATCAATTCAAAACAGATTAAAGATTTAAACATAGGATTTGAAACTAAAACTCCTGGAAAAAAACATAGGAGGTGACCTTCTGGACATTGGTCACGGCAATGATTTTTTTGAATTTGACAACAAAAACAGAAAAAGTAAATAAGTGGGACTACAGCAAAGGAAAAAGTGTTCAGTAAAGGAAACAAATCAACAAAATGAAAAGACAACCTACAGGGGGAAAACATTTGCAAAACATATCCAGTAAGGGGTTAATATCCAAAATATATAACTCAATAACAAAACAAACAAATAAAACAAATACATGGTGATCAAAAAATAAAAATGGGCAAAGGACTTCAATAGACATTTTTCCAAAGAAGATGTACAAACAGGCAACAGGTATATGAAAAGGTGCTCGACATCACTAATCTTCAAGGGATTACGAATCAAAATCACATTGAGTTATCACCTTATACCTGTTAGTATAGCTATTATCAAAAAATCAAAAGGTAACATGTATTGAGGATACGGACTGTTGGTGGCAATGTAAATTGGTACAGCCATTAATGAAAAACAGTATGGAGTTTCTTCAAAAAATGAAAAATGTATCTACCATATTGAAGAGGAATTTGCACTCAAAAGGCTAATTAGCTCTTTGTTCTGCTTCTGTAAGTATGCTTGCTGCATAGGTCATACTCAAAATTAACTCATCCTCCCTTTTGCTTGTTCTGTCTAAGCAACAAATGTAGCAACAAATGTAACAAATGCCTGAACCCCATAGCAACTCCTGCGCTCTGTAATCATCTGAGGACAAATTAACTAATCAGCTCATGCCAAATAAGCCCTATTTAAGCAAAGTTGCAATGGAGCTCAGGGATCTTCAGAGCACTAGCTCCCCTAGGACTGCTTGTGTAATAAACTTGAGTTCTCCGTCTCTCTGAGTACTGCTTGGTTTCTCCCTGGTCTGATTTTTTTGCAACATTTCTGCAACAATACGATCCAACAATCCACCTCTGGGTATATAGACAAAGGAAATGAGATCACTACCTGGAAGAGATATTTCCACTCCCATCTTTATTGTAGCATTATTCACAGTAGCTGAGATAAGATAGCCATCTCGTGATAGGTGAATGGATAAAGAAAACTGTGTGTATATACCACACACGTGCGCGTGCACACAACACACACACACACACACAAATATTATTCAGCTTTTAAAAAGAAGTTAGTTCTGCCAAGTGGCAACATTGATAAACCTGGAGGACATTATGCTAAGTGAAATAAGCCAGACACAAAAAAGGCAAATACTGCATGATCTCACTTATATGTGGAATCTAAAAAAGAAAGGTCGAACTCATAGTAACATTAAAATGGTGGTTATCAGGGGATTGGTTGGAGGAAAGAGGAGATGTAGGTCAACGTGTACAGATTTTAATTTATAAGATGAATAAGTTCTGGAGACTTAATGTACAGCATGGTGACTAATTAATAATAACATATTGGTATACTTGAAATTTGCCAAGAGAGTCAATCTCAAGTGTTCTTACTATATACACAAAAAATGGTAACTATGGGAGGTGATGGGTATGTTAACTTGATTGTGGTAAACATTTCACAATGTATATGTACCTCAAAACAACACATTATACATCTGAAACATATAATTTTTATTTGTCAATCATATCTTAATAATATTGAAAAAAAGAAATACAGTGTTTTTAAACTCCAGCCTCAGATAACATTAGGTTTTTAATGGTACATTCAACAGGCAACATTAAATATGCAATCAACTTAAGTTCACAGAGTTTTAAAATATGTACCATGTAGTAGGAAATAAGACCACAGACTCAAGGTTTAGAGTAGCACTTACTCACTAAGCTGCACCCAAGAAGGAATAGGAGTGAAGACATGTAAACTTTAGTTGGTTGATTATAGCAACTCAGTTCCTAGATTGGCTTTTTATAGACATTCGATTTACGTTCTTAAAGGAAAAGCATGCGAGATTAGTGGATTTTTTTTAGGCATTTTAAATCACAAGATGATGTCAAAATGTTATAAAAATATTACATTGCTAGTATTTTGTGTTGTTCACTTATAATTGAGTTGCAGTTTCAGTGCTATTTGTAAAGGATGTTGGTAATATGCTTTTGAAAGAGAAGTATCTCAGTATTTGGCCAGCAGGATTGAAACATAAGATTCTATCAATTTGAGACTGCCTTTTCTCTAATTCGCTATCTCTGTAACATTGTAGTCCTTTCTATGTGTGGGATATGATTTTTTAAACAGGCAATACAAAAGTTTTTTTGTATTTTTTCAATTCTGAGTTTATAATAATTCTGTTTTTATACTCAAGCATAGCACTTTGAACTTATTCCTATAAAGTTACATCTTTTGGTATGGGCTCTGTGTGTTCAGTCGTCTGATAAATACACATTTTATTTCTTCATCCAATCTTAATAGAATGGTTTTATTTATCATACCAAACTGATAACTCTTTAGCATGATACCAGAAACTTCCTTTAGGTCACTAATTCTTAAAAAGTGATTCATGGATATATTATAAAACAGGGATTGGCAAACTTTTTCTATTAAAAGCCAAATAGTAAATATTTTAGAAACTGCATGCCATACAGTCTGTATTACTACTATTCAACTCTGTTCTTATTGCACAAAACAACCATTAACAGTATGCAAATGAATGAGCAGAGCTGTGTTCGAATAAAAATTATAGTAGTCCCTCCTTATCTGTGAGGTATGTTCTAAGACCCCCAGTGGATGCTTGAAATCCAGGTAGTACAAATCCTAAATACTATGTTTTTTTTTTCCTGTACATACATATAACATTTAATTTATTAATTAGGCACATTAAAAGATGAACAGCAAATAATAAAATAATTACAACAATATACTGTAATAAAAATTATGTGACTGTAGTCTCTCTTCCTTTCTCTCTCTCTCTCTTTTTCTCTCTCTATTATTGTAACCATCCCTTACTTGCTGTGAATGACTTGGTATCACTTGTTTCAAGGTATCCCTTGCTGAAGACTTCCTATAGGTTCAGTGTTTTCTAAGGCAACATGTCATAAATCAGAGCATGCTTTCTGTTCATGTTTTCACTCAAAATATAATGCCTTTTCCATCTTAACTAAACAATTACCGTGCACTGTAGCTGTAACTTTTTCAGTTTGAGGAGCAACAGTGAAACTAGCAATTACCAGCATGAATTTCTTTTTCCTTCTTCCTAATTTCATGGGTAGATTTTTTTCTTTCCTTACTAAGTCAAGAACTTTAACTTTTTTTGCGAAAGGAAACACTTTACAAAGGCCTCTCTTTGGCATGTCCGAATTACCAGCATCACTGCTCATGTGCTTTGCGGCCATTATAAAGTCACATAAAGGCTACTTGAACACAAGCCCCATAATGCTGCCATAGTCCTTGATCTGCTAACGGAGAGGGCTAAGTAACTAATGAGCAGGGAGCATATACAGCACAGGTATGCTGGACCAAGGGATGAGCCACTTTAAGGCAGGATGGAGTAGAATGACAGTTTTCATCATACTACTCAGAATGATACACAATTATGAGAAATTATTTATTTCTGAAAATTTCAACTAAGTATTTTTGGAGTGTAGATAACTGAAACCTCTGAAAGCAAAACAACAGGTAAAGGGGGACTTGTATTCTAAAGCAAAATACCAAATAGATGATACTTAACGCCAGGAGACTAAATGAGATCACCTAGGTAGGAAGCATAGAGGGAGAAAAGAAGAGAGCTATTGACTGAGCCCTGGAGCACTCCAACAATTTAAGGTTTCAATGAGGAGAAGGATTCAGCAAAGCGGATTGAAGAGTGTCCAGTAGTGTAAAAAGACATAAGAATGTGATTCCCTGGAAGCCAAGTAGAGAAATTGTTTTGAGAAAGAGGGAATGAACAACTATAGCATATTTTTCTGAGGAATTTGGTAAAATGAGGTCTGAGAATTGACCACTGGATTTGGCAAATTATTTATAGCTCTGACAAGAGCAACTTTGGTAGAATGGTGGTGGGGAAAAGCCTCACTTGAGTGGCTTCAAAACAGAATGGAAAGGGAGGAAGATGAGAATTAAGTAGAGATTACCATGTCAATGAATTATCTTGTAGAAGGGAGCAAAGAAACATGGTAGTAGCTGGCAGGAAAATTAGGGTCCAAAGAAGGTTTTTTAAAAGGATAGAATACTTTAAATAACCCAATAAATACCTTATTTACTCTGTGAGTGTAACATCTAGCAGGCAGATATAAATGTGGATCAGAAACTTGGGAATCAAGACAATAAATAAAAATAAGAAGCTATGCATAAATATGCTAATAGAAGAGGTAAAAATGAATGAATTTCTCATGTGTAAATTGTAAAACGAGGGGGAAATTTTTCATGCTAGAACCTTGGGAAACATTCTCATTTAGAAAGCAAAGGGAAGGAAATAGAAGAATTCAAAGAGGAAGAGAACAAGGATCAGCATCTACAAAGCCTAGGGAAACAGATGCACAGGAGAGTAAATGTGTTAACTGTCAAATGCCACAAAGATGTTGCAAAGGATGAGGGCTAAAAGGCCACAAAGTTGTCAGAAGCTCACTCGTAAGCATTATGCAAAAATGGTTAGGAAGATTGTGCATAGTAAAAAAAAAAATGTAGGCAACAGATATAGAGTAATTAGAAAGGAATTTGGGGAGAAAACAAAAGTAAAATAAGGCAGTAGCTATAGAACACATTGGAAACTTGAATAGTGGGCAAGTAGTCAACAGTGAGGAAAAAAACAAGAAGGATGACTAATGGAGACCTTACTGTGATACCATAATTTAAAAAGGGAAAATATGGCTAATTCAATTTCTTACTTCATAGAAATTTTACACCACATCCGAATGAAACTAAAGTCTACTTTTTTAGATGAGGTACTGCCCATAATCGCAGTTATCTATGGAAATAAAAATAGCTTTTTCTCCCATTGAGAAATAGCAAATACAGTCCAAGTTGTAGGTACTTTAACCTTTAAAAAGAAAACTTCCTTCATTAATGAATATCCATTTTATTTGCCAAACTTGGTTTGGTGTGGCAGCAGCTGTACATTTCTATCTGAACTTTATAAGCAGTTCAGTTTTTCATTGTTACAAAAAATAAATAATATACATTGTTCCAAATTCATTGCTAATTGCTTGAATTATAATTTATCCAGCTTGGTTACAGGACTTTAAAAAAAAAAATGCCTACAGCACCCGGTATTCCTAGGTACTATAGGCATACTCCCATCCAAGTACTAACCAGGCCCTACCCTGCTTAGCTTCCAAGATCAGATGAGATCGGGCATGGCTGTAGACCTGGCTACAGGACATTAAAAAGCAACTTTTCACTTCACGGATTCTTTTCCAAAACCTTGAGGCTCCTTACATTAATCATTTACTTAGAATACCAAGACATACATACTCTAATGTTTAACAGCAGCCATATCTTTGGATGCATGTGTTGCTATTTTTAACCCAAATTCTCCTACAGATAGAAAAGAGAAAACTGAACAGCATTATACATTTCTGAGAATCATTTTGCATACCAGCTAGATTTTTAATCCAAGACTTGCAGGACTGAACAATTTGTTTAACCTGAAGCTCTTTTCCAGTTTCTTTATCTTAACAAAATCACCCTTTCTATAATTTACACCCATATCTCTTGAATAAATCACTTCTGTAAAAAGAAAATAGCAAAACTCTCTAAGAGCATATTTTGATTACACTGAGAATTTAATGAGAAAAACATAAATGATACAAACACTCTAATCGTGTTTTTCTTTTTAAATATGGAACACTTCATGAATTTGCGTGTAATCCTTGCGCAGGAGCTGTGCTAATCTCTGTATTGTTCCAATTTTAGTATATGTGCTGCCGAAGCGAGCAACTCTAATTATGGTTTGAAGCATAAGTAAAGGATTCAGGGCTTGGTACCTGAAAACAGGATCTGCTCAATCTATTACTATGCATGTTTCAACCTCAGAAGTGGGCGAATTACTGCAGGTGAAATACTGACTGACTTTTAAATGTTTATATGAAATCTATTCATTAGCACTAATCAATCATCTAGCCCATAAATGATTGATGACATATTATACAATGTGTATACCATACCACTCTTTAGTATGGTTGCTTTGACCAATGCTAACTTAATGTTACTTTAATAATCTCTACCCTGTCTCTCCTTCAAACCAAACCACAGGGACCGTGAGTTCAGAGGACTAAGTAATAACATTTATTCCATCCACAGCAATGTCTTAAAATACTTTCGTCCATATTTGTGAAACTTCAACATGATAAAATGGCCTTTATTTTATTTGTTTACCTTTAACGTTATTTATTTTTGGAATTGGGGATACATTTATGTGTACAAAAGTAGGAAATCTCTTTTAAATCCATGTTCCTGAAGGGTGTCCCAGATATTGGCTTCTCAGGAGGCAACAGTGGCAACTATCTGCAGATCACTTTGTAGCTCATACCAAGTTCTTTTTTTCTAATAATTAAAAATTTTTCAATTACAGTTGACATACAATATTGTATTAGTTTCAAGTATACAACATAATGATTAGACATTTATATAACTTAGGAAGTGAGCACCCCAATAAATAGTAACCAACTAATACTGTACATAGTTATTACAATATTTTTGACTCTGTTCCTTATGCTGTACTTTACATCCCCATGACTATTTTGTAAGTACTAATCTGTACTTCTTAATCCCAACCCCTTTTTCACTCACTCCCTCAACCTCCCTCCCATCTGGCACCCATCAAAATGTCCTCTATTTATGAGTCTGTTTTTGTTTTGTTCATTTATTTTGTTCTGTAGATTCCACATATAAGTGAAATTATATGGCGTTTGTCTTTCTCTGTCTGACTTACTCCCCTCAGGGCTCTGGTGCCTGCCCTGTCTGCCCTTTGGGTATGTCATTCATGGAGGTGGTTGGGTGGTGATCTGGTGTGGTCTGAAGCTGGTTGCTGGGTGTGTTGGTTCTGGGGCTTCTTGGGAGGGGCTCTGTTGCTAGTCAAGGTCAGCTGCTTCTTGTGTCCTACTTGGGGCCACTTGGTATGAGCTACAAAGTGATCTGCAGATAGTTGCCACTTGTTCTGGGCTTAGAGATGCCTGGGAGGGGCTAAGTTGCAAACTGGGCCTACTGCTGCTAGTGCCGGGCTTGGGGCTGCTTAGCAAGAGGTACAGGACATGCCAAGGCCAGATGTCTCATTTGGGATATTTTAGGAAAGTCTGCAGCATTAGCCAAAACAGGCCATTTGTATGAAAAAGCCACTGGAAGCCGCGTGGGTGGGCATGCAATTTAGGTGGGACAGGATCTCAGGAAACATGAGGGTCAGTGACTGGTATGTTAGCCAGGTTGATGGAGACTCAGATTAAGCAGCACCTATGTCTACACACTGGATAGGGAAGGGCTCAACAAAGGACTGATCTGCCAGCACTTCTGTCTGGGAAAAAGCCGACCCTCCAGCTCTTTCTTTGGAGCCAGACAATTCAGTCCTTCCCCATATATCCCTGATACCTTTTGAACTGCTGCCCCAGAGTGGGAGCTCAGAGTGAGTGAGTCCTTCAGCAACTGTCTGTATATGGGCCCTTTAAGAGGAATGCTTGGTGCTCCAGGAGCCTTCCATCTCACTCAGCCACAAACTCCACTGGTTTTCACAGCCAGAAGTTGTTGAGGCTTTTCTTCCCAGCACTGGAAACCTGGTCTGTGGAGCCTGGTGTGGGGCTGGCACCCCTCACTTTTTCAAGGGGACCTCCACAACAGAGACATTCCTCCTGATTTTTTTATTGCCACATATGGCTATCGGGCCACCTTGTCCTGCATCTTCACCCCACCTACCAGTCTCCACATGGTTTCTTCTGTATGTCCTGACTTATAGGACTTCTGTTCACACTGACTACAGGCAATGCTCAATGATGGTTGTTTTGTAGTTTAGTTGCAGTTTTAATATGGTCATGAGAAGAGGCAAGTACAGCGTTTACCTACTCCGTCATCTTGACCAGAAGCCACCAATTTCTTGTGTAGCCCTCTTGAAATATTCTCTTTAAGTACAAGTATATATGTATATATGAAATAACATAAGAGTTATACCTTTTGTGATCTTGTATAAAATCCCCACAGTGCACAATGTTTTAACATGATACTGACATGTAACATAAAAAAGAAAAGGAAAAAACTGAGGTTAAAAATTAGGAAAAAAGTCCTTGTTTTCCATTGCTTTGGCAAGTGACAAGTATATGTAGTCAGGAAACCTTCTTCTAGCTCAGCCTTTCATAGTGTCAGGGATAGAACAGCTACTTCCAGAAAAGGTCCCTGGGCCTCCCAACTGCTCCTGATTCTCTTCTTAGCTCTCATGTCTATGTCTTTCCCTGGCGCATCCTCCTCTGCCCACCCTCTTAGTGTTCAGTCTTTAATTGTTCTCTCTTTGTGCTCCACCGAAGTTCCTAAAGCTGTCACCCATTCTTGTCATTATAGTTACCACCCATATGCAAATACTAAATCTGTACCTAAGGATTTTAACATATGTTCCAGACCACGTTTAAAACCTCCTTTTGGACATTTTTTCCTGGATGTTCTGAAGTTATACAGTACATGACATACAGTACATGTTGACATTTAGAACTAAAGCTAATTAAGACCTAGAATCAGAAAAAAATTTAATTTTTGATTTTTTAAATTTTTATTATTTATTTTTATGGTGACATTGGTTAGAAAAAATTTTTTTAATGATTATTTAAACAATTGCTTTGAGTCTGTGATTCTTATCTTTGTGTTAGAAATTTGTTTAAAATAAAAACTACAAAACAGCACTTTATTTTGGTTGCAGTCAAATCAGTTTATCGCATTTCTGTAAAAGCTTAATGTACTGCTCTTACTTGCAAGCATAAAATTTAAAATATCCTAGTCCTTTATATCCAGCTTCTCGGTCTCATCTGTTTTATGAAATGACTAAGCCAAGTAAGCTGAGCTGTGAACAAATGAGGTAAGATAGTACTTTGAAATGGAAAGATAACATAAAAACTTTATTGTTATGATGGTGATGATGAGTTCTGTTCAATAAAACCAAATATCGATGTTCACTGTCAGGAAGTAAATATTGGTAATGGATGTAGGAGAGTTACAGAGGACAGTAGCTTCAAATTTAGCCATTATAATCGGAAGGAAATGAGATCAACTTTAAAAATTGGTTTTATAAACACTTTCCATTAGGATGAAGTGCAAGAATAGAAACTCAACTTAAAATAGCTTAACCACTAAAGAGAATTAATATATCACAGAATATATAACAAAAAATCCAGGAGTGAGTTGATTCCAAGGTGGTTAATTCAGTAGCCTACTCATGTCATCTGTCTACCTGTCATCCTGAATAGTTCCACATAATATCCTTACCCACCAATGTTCACAAGCACATGGAAAGTATACCCAAAGAATTCTAGAGGCTGTTAATTAGGGAAGGAAGAAAAGAAAGACTAAAGCAACCCACATCTGCTGCATGTGCTAGGACTTTGAAAAACAAGTTAAAACAACACTTTGTGTTTTGTTTTGTTTTAGTTCTTTTACTCATTATGAGACACCAGTTACATACAGGAGGTGCATAAAATCTTATGATAATTTCAAAGTGTATAAGAGATGTGATATAATATAAACAAATCCTTTGTATATATGAAAAACCAGATGAAGTTTTAAGAAGAATTGTTTTTTCTATTCATGAGCTTTAAAGAAAATTAAACTAGTCCTTAATTAATGCTTGATTATATCTTGAAAATATTTTGCTTCATTAGTCTGACTTCATTAGCACAGAATTGCCCTATAACTTTTACTATAAAGAGCAAAACAGAAAATAGTCTCTGCATCCTTCTAGATGGTTAAAAAAAAAGTAGCTTAACTGTTTTGAGAGAATTATTATTGTTTTCGGGTTGTATAATAATTCCCACTAGGCTATTATATCACATATTAGCTCTTATACAATTATTTATCCTCCTTTATAAAGCTGCAGGTCAAAAAAGTTGATTATTCTGGCAGCAATTAATAGAAAATTTTTAGGGCTTAATTAGACAATAACACTCATTAGAGTATTTTGGTGTTACAAACAAAAATGTAGTTTATATAAAAATCAACTAAGTAGTAAGTCAGATCTGCTTGGTCTCATCTAAAGCGATTTTGTAAGTGGTAAAAATAATTTACAGCATTATAATTGCTTTGTTAATAAAGATATGTGCATCATTGATACTTAAATGTCAATAGGTAGGTGGAGAAATTAGTCAAAGAATTTTATTACAAACTGAGAACCTTTCTTAGAATATAGTAGGAAACTATCCTTTTGTTTATGAATTCTTTTTTGCCTGGTTTTTGGATTTATCAAATTATATGTTAGTAAAACCTGAGCACTTCTATTATAGTTTCTACTCCATTTTGTGGAGATGTGGAGGTGAATTAGGGCTAGTATATATCAAAAAATTGTTTTTTAATTTTACCAGGTACACATTATTCATTTAGTCATTCACCGAGTATACCTTTGAGCAACCAGATATAGTGCTAGGCCCCTTAGACAAACATATAAGCAAGTAAGTGTGCTAAATATTACTTATGTTATGGTAGAAGTCCTTTTAGGGTAAAGACCATAAGGCAGTAGGGTAAAGACCATAAGGCAGAAGAGGGAAGTAATCACTTCTTTCGGAATGTGCAGTAAAGGTTATACCAAGAAAGACATGGTAAAACATTAAAATATGGACTGGATTCAAAATGAATGCCTCTGTCTCACCCTTAGACAGGTCCTAAAACCTGAGTAATCATCAGACTCATTTCAAAGGAAAAAATTATCCAAAGCCTTTTTGTTCATTAAAGATGTTTTATGTTAAATAAATTCTAACACCAAACTAGGTTCAAATTCTTTATACATATAGATTTTAGAAAATGTTTTAAAAATGAGAACACACAAACAAAATTAAGAATAAATCACAAAATAAAGCCAATTCAGTTTAACAATATTAATTTAATATGATGGATGATGTTATTTTGCAGAAACCAAATTGATGCTGTTGGGTTGTATAGTGAAAAGAAAATAGCCTCATGTCTATTTAATGTTTAAACAGTATTTATATCCTATATTTACCTTTTTAAAAATAGGCAGTTGAGTTCAGTCTCACAGAATAAAAAGCCAAATAATAATGGCTAAAATCGATAGGATTACCCTCCCCGTCCCCCAACAGGAAGTTAGTTAGGTAGTCCATACTGGCGCAGCAACCGAGATGTCAGAGCCACATGCTACAGTCTTGTTGCCCTTTTCTTCCTGGTAGATCAAAAGATAGCTGATACAGTTCCAGGTATGGCATCATTGTTTGAGGCAGGAAGAGAGGAAGATATAGAAGGCCCCTTGCAAACGGAATTGACCCTGTTTTAACAAGTTTTCCCAGAATCTCCACCTACTGACTTCTGATAATGTCTCAGTGGCCACACACTGTGCCACATAACTAACTACTCCTGGTGCTGTGTTATCGAGGGAAAAGGGAAGGAGGGCCTTGGGGAAGGCAATATCAGGCTCCGCCACAAATCCCAAGGCCAGTTTTAAGGAGGAGTGATTTAGAAACACTGCAGCCATCTCTATCACATAAAAATCAGGTCATTTCTGAGGTGTTATTGAAATCTGTATCAAATAGATGTGTAACTATAGCTGTAATCAAGAAGAGAAAAAATTTTCATTTCATATCGACTATCATAGTTACTGATGATGAAAGTTTAAAGCTTGAAAGCTAAAAATATTAGTTTTCTCATGAGTATGACTTTCTGCATGCGTGTGCCAAGAGAGATCTCAATTATTCTACTTTTTTCTCTTCTAATTATTGTAAAAGTCTTTATTCATTCAGCATTCTACAGTAAGAAATATTCAGTGTGGGTGTGTGTGTGGGGGGGAGAAGATATGCCTCATACAATCTTAAATGCAAAAGAAAGCACCAAATATACACACAACTGATTTTAGTTATTCAGATAATCCAAAATATTTTTAAAGTACTATTTTTGGATTATAATCTAAATTAAAACTCAGCATTTATAGAGATAATTCTGACTACCTTAAAACAAGTTTGCAAATTAACTCTTCATGGGCCAAATCTGACTTATCAATTAGTTTTGTAAATACAGTAGTCCATGCCCTTCTTCCAAGGTTTTGCTTTTCACAATTTCAGTTAGCCGCAGTCAACTGAAGTCTGAAAATATTAAATGGAAAATTCCGGGAAGAAACAATTCATAAACTTTAAATTGAGCACTGTTCTGAGTAACATGATAAAATCTCACGCTATTCTGCTCCATCCCAATTCATCCCTTGTCCAGCATATCCAAAGTGTAGATGCTGCCTATCAGCTAGTCACTCAGTAACCATCTCAATCAACAGTTGCAGTAAACAGTGCTTATGTTCAAGTAACCCTTATTTTACTTAATAATGGCCTCAAAGCACAAGAGTAGTGATGCTGGCAATTTGGATATGCCAAAGAGAAGCTGTTATAAAGTGCTTCCTTTAAGTGAAAAGGTGAAAGTTCTCGACTTAGAAAGGAAAAAAAAAAAGTCCTGTGCTGAGGTTGCCAAGACCTATGGTAAGAATGATTCTTCTATCCATGAAAATGTGAAGAAAAAGTAGTGCAGTTGTATCTTAAATTGCAGACGTTATGGCCACAGTGTGTGATAAGTGCTTTGTTACGATGGAAAAGGCATTAAATTAGTGGGTGGAAGACATGAACAGAAAATGTGGTTCTACTGACAGCAGCGTGTTGTGCCAGAAAACATTGAGCCTATAGGACTTGAGGAAGGGATACCTTGAAACCAGTGACACCAAGCCATTTACTGCAAGGGATGGTTATTGCAAATTTCAGGAATAGGTTTGGAGTGAAAAATCTAAAAATTAGTTTCACATAACTTTTATTATGATATTGTTATAATTGTTCTATTTTATAAGTTATTGTTAACATCTTATTGTCTTAATTTATAAATTGGACTTTATCATAGATATGTTTGTATAGGAGAAAAACATATAAGGTTTGGTGCTATCTGAGGTTTGAGGCATCCCTGGGGGTCTTAGAACCCCCACAGGTAAGGGGGGACTGCTGTACTTTTAGCACCCCTCTTCTTGTTACTGCACTTCAATTTTGCACCTTCAGAGTTCAGAATGAGCCCCTTCTGCTTTTAGAGTTCTCATTTAGAATATGCATCATCCATTAAATTCATGCATATTAAACATCATTTTTTTTTTTACCAGATTTCATTTTTATCTTGTCCTATCTTCAGCCTGTGTTAAGGTTTGTTTATTGTTTGGTTATTTTAAGTATTTTTTTCTCACATGGTTTGGGTCATATAATCTTGGACATCTCGGTTAGCCTGAAATACCTTTTCCCCTTCTCTCTTGGCTGGATGTAAGATTCCTGAGTTCCGCTTCCCTTTCAAGTGTTCTAGATTCTCTTCCACTGTTTTTTAGTTTCCACTGTTGAGCTTTAGAGAGAGAGAAAGAGAGGGGAGGGGAGGGGAGGGGAGGCGAGGCGGGGCGGGACGAGGCGAGGCGAGGCGTGTGGCATTAGAATTTACTTATGTGCTCAAACATTTTTTGTGCAGGTATTTCCCTTTTCTAGCCCTTCTTTTTCATGAGATTTGTTCTGATTATTAACTCTTATTTTGCTCTTTCAAATGCTGGGGCCTCTCACACAGTCAATTATTTTTTCTATGATGTCTCATTGGAAATCAGATCTAGTTGCTGAACTATCCTGAATAGCAGGAATCCCAGAAGTTGGAATGGGAATAGTACTTAAAGTTTAAGGACCGTCAGCCCATTAGGGATACCTGAAGGAAGCCTAATGCTCTCTAATCTACCTGAACTCTCCTAGTTTCCACAGTAGAAAAATACTGTCTTAGGAAAATATACCATATTCAAAGAGCTCAAAGGCAGTCTTACCCTTGGAGTCTTGGGTACCCGAAAGCCAATCTATTCCAGTGATCCACAGCTCTCAGTTTCTGCCCAGCGTCCTGATGTTGCTCTTCAGTTGGTTAGCCACTCACAGGGCAATTTAGCTGCCTATCAGTTGGCTCTGATGTTATCTAGTAGAGCTTTAAGCACTGTCCAGCAGCCTACAGGTCTCAGCAGCTGCTTAATTCTAAAAAGTCAAGGAACTTGGAGTTGCACATAGAAGAGAACAAGCCACAGTCAAGTTGTCATATTTCAGAATACCTTGTATTCTCACTCATTCCAATGCCATTTACATTCTATGACTCTTGAATTTATTATATCTCCAGTCCCGACCATCCTCCTGATTCATGTGTCTTTACAGTTCAACTTGGATGATACCTAATGGATATCACAAAGGTTACATGTCCAAACTGAACTTACTGCCTTACCTCAGGGCCCTTGCACTTGCTCATCACTTTGTTGAGTGCAGCTGTTCTAGATTTTCTCATAATTCCCTTTCTCATTCAACTTATGGGTCTTGTTCAAATCTGTTCAAATTGCCTTATAAACACTATTCCTGATAACTCTATAAAATAGATCTTCCCCTACATTCCCTATGATACCTTTCCCTGTTTTAGTTTTTTTAATGGCACTTATCACCGCTTGAATCATATGCTTGTTTATTGTCTTCTTCCAGTCACCTTCTATGAGAGAAAGACTTTAATTCACTGCTGTATCTCCAGCACTTAGAACCGTGCTTGGTACATAATAGACACTCAATAAATAATGTACACATCAAGTGACATCTTTATCAAATGTGGATTGTATTTTAAAATGAAAAAGACATACACATTATTTTTTGTAAAAATAAATGATGTTTTTCGAAGTATTGCTTTTTTATTTCTACTTTTTAGGCTTGTTTGCAAAAAATGTAATACATTTTTTACTCTTGCATATGTTTTAAATTTCAGTTATTTATTATTTTATTTTTTCATAAAAATACTTATTAGGTAACCTGACATCATTTTCTTTTTAAGAATGAAATTCTGTTTTACCTATAAACTTATTCCTTGATAATATATTTATTACCAAATTCTTAATTTGTTTTATGTTAAAAGAAATCTTGTGAAAGTATGTAATTTCAAGACCATTGAGGGAAAAAGGAAGAGAGAAGTAGAAATAGGGACTTGATTCTTTTCAAATTTTATAACATTTCAGTATTTTCTTAGATTTCCTGGAAATCCCCTCAGTTACGAGATTTGTTTTTCTCCTTATCATGTACTCACTACCTCTAAGGGACCTCTTGTGGTCCTGACCATACATACCTGTTATAACTTTTTGCTCTTTGCTTTTTTTCTCCTTAGGACCTCAGTTCATGCGCCCTAACTTCAATTTTCAATGGATAGAATTTACTTCTATAGGCTAATAAGAAAGAATAGAGAAAATTTAGCAAAATGATAGGAGAAACAAAAATTCATCTTGAAAATAGGCTTAACATATCTAGTATAGCATATATAATTATATGTTTAACATACTGATATATGGTTGACATTTATTTTCTTGCACTTTAATGCAGCATCCTTGTAATCTCTAGGGAAAACCAATATTAAGGTTTAATGGTAAGGAGAGAAGTTACTGGCATAGTCACTTGCCATTTTGCTCACAGTTTTGAAGGGTCATTGTATCTATCTCCATGGATAGGCAGTGGGGAACAGCATGTCTGAAGCTCTAACACTCCCATGTAGCCAATATGCCGTTGGCAGCTGAAGAGTCTTAGAAAAATCAGCATGGCCCAAGTTCTCGTGCACACTTATAAACACCTCTCTTTGGCTTAGTACTTTACCATTGTAAACTATTTTGTGGCAAGGTGCTTAATCAGAACTTTTAAAATGGTTGGCTTTGATAATTAAGAAATTAATTTGGTTTTGGTTTTGTTTTTTTTCAGGTGCATGATAGCTGATGAAGTAAGTGTTTCCATGATTTTTTTGTCTTTTATTAACTTCCACAGCCAATTTTTAGTGTCTGTATTTGCCATGTACTCTATGTCTTTCCATGTGACTATATTTCTTTATATAGAAAGAAGGAAAGAGGGAGAAGAGAGTAAGGTGGGAGGGGTGTGGAAAAAATAAGAATGAGAATGAGTGTATGTGTATGTGTGTGTGTGCACGTGTGTGTGTGCGTGCGTGTGTGTGCATGCAAGGCATGCACTTGGAACATGTTATTAATATTAGTAATCCAAAATTTTATATTGTTGGCCTATGAAGCATGAATGTGCTTTGAAATTCAGCCCCAAATGAAACTGAACTCTTTTCTACTTATCATAATAATGCTTGCTTAAAAGGTAAACTTTTAAGATTTTGCTCTAAAGATTGTTTATTGTTTCGTATGAATTTAAAACAATGTTAAAATGATATTTTATCACTGAACAATTTGATACATTTAAGTGGCATGTACTTGTATAAATATTCGTGTTTTCTCACTGAAATGGAAATTCTTGTTATATAAACTGTGATACTCTTTACATACATTCTCAAAATAATGTAAATCAATAAAGTTCTAAATTAATATCAGTTTCAGAAATGTGCTGCTGTTTTAATGACACCTTTAAAGGATATAACAGCAAAACATCTCCATTTAAAAATGTATTAGAAATGAAGAAAATGGATACTGAATTAAAAAAAAAAATGTAAGTGGAACCATAAAAGATTCTGCCAGTTAACTGTAGTTTAGGTTTAGTTACATAACGGACTCATCAATAATTTATCTCTGTAGTCTCTTCTTTAGGAAAAAAGTGAATAAGAGTATAACATGAATATGAATGCTATGCAAAAGTTAGATAGGGTTTTTTGGTTCATACTGTTTATAATTACCTAAGTTTTTAATTTGAACTCTTCACACCATAGGCATTTGTTTAGACTAGATGTTAGAAACAGTCATTGCCTGTGAAAGACTTCCAACAGTGTAACTGAAGAGACAGGACATAGATATTTGAGAAACAATAGATATTTTTGTTTTGGATCAGAATGAATTCCAAAGGGCTCTAAATAAATTAATAAATTTGAGAGTGCAAAATGACTGAAAGGGACTTACACTTTATTCCTTAAATATGTTTACAACAAATAGGAATGTAAACTCATTGTCAAAATCTCAAACTATGCATAGCCATTTTATATATCTAAAATATATATGTGAAATATATATGGATGTGTGAATCATTATTTTAAAAAGACCAGTTTTATGTTCACAGAAAATACATTATAAAAGGTAACACCATCTTAATCTTCACAAGAAATTCATGGGGAAAGTCTTAACAGCTATGGCATGTCATTGCTACCTTGTTCTTCATTTTGATGTCTGAGAGATTTGAATAGGCTTTAAATCTATGGAATCATTCATGGATTGAAACCAACATTTGATCAACACTTGAACTCTCCTATTCTCCAACAGACTCCTATGTTCTCCTGAATTAACATTAGACTAAGGCTTATGGAGAGTTCATGATGAATCCTTAGCTAGCAAGAGTTATTCATTATATTAGCAATTTTCCTCACCTCCTGTTATTTACAATCACATAACACTTGTCACATATTGAATGATTCGTGATCTTCTTTCAAAGCCATTCTTATTTTTCAATTTAATAAATTTAAAAGAACTGTTTACTATTTCCTCAATACTTAAAAAAAATTCTCTACTTTTGTGTCCATCGTAATTACTTCTCTCTTTTCACCAGCATGTTAAAGACTCTCATTCTTTTACACCAATGGACTTTGCAGAGCTTATTATAGCAAAAGCTAATTAAGGAAAAATCCTCAATTTACAAATGAGTACAAAAAACAGTCTATAGAAATAAACAGCACATAACCACTGATGTCCTCTGTTAGTGGTAGAGTTAAAATGTCATTTTTATGGAATCTTTACCAAGTTAATATGGATGAAAGTTAATAAATTAAAAGTGTTGAATTAGAAAGAACTTGTATTTATGTAAATTATATGAACTCTGGTTTGACCTTCATTCTGTTTTCTAATACTGTTCTCCTTCTCTTGCTCTTATCACAAAATGGCAGTGAAGTTAGAGAAGGGAAAGCAGTTTATAATTTGGAGGTCAACCACCTTTTGAATTTTAAATTAAAAAATATAGTTTTATATGATGACCGTTTGACTCATCAAATAGCTAAAAAGCCTTAGGAGAGCAACTTTACATCTCTGTTATTGAACCTCCTTTTTTAGACACTTGAATACCCACTTAGAGTATTGTGTAATTTAGCTGTCTGCTGTGATCTTTCCTCCCAAGCTTTAGAAACAAATGACTTCCTTCACTGTTATTACTCCCCCTTCTGCTAGTATTTTCCCACTATTATCTATTTCTAATGTATTTAATCTTTGTGGAATTATATAATCTATCTATTGTATATAAATAATCATTAACTTTTCATTGAAATGATGATTTTAGTTCTGTTTAATTATGTAATTATGTGATCATTGTGTATTTCAATTATAAAACTATACTTCAGGTAACCAACAAAGCTTCAACTTTTAGTAAAATTAACTTTGCAAACCTAGCTGAAGCCATTTTAATTACTTTCTTTCCCTGCCCCCCTCTTGGTTTAATGCGATTAAATTTTATTTCAAAAACTATGAGGTGAATATATAGAAACTCTTGTGAATTTGTATTCCATAAATAATGGAATCCAGACCACAGTTTGTAGTCAAGCTGTTGCACTGTTATCTTAATTGCTCTTGAACCACTGTGTCCTTGCTGTGTTGCTGCAAGTGTTTATTCATAAAATGATTTTAAATGTGAGAAATAATTTCACATTAATACAAACCAGGATATACATGAGGAAACATATTAAACCTATACACTTGCTGCCATATTTGTCAAGTATTTAAAGATTATTGTTCTTTGTAGAAACTTAGTGTTTAGCAAAATTTGCAATGTTGGTTTTTACTTAAGGAAATGAGATTAACATCTTGGATTTACATGAATAACATTGTATCACAATGGACAAAATTTTGTCAGTACATGGATTCTGTTTTGTCTATAGTATGCATTATCAAACTCAGAAAAAAATTCCTGCTTTCTTTTATGTAACATTTTTTGTTAGTACTCTGTTTTAGCCCCCCTCACCAAACACACACACACACACACACACACACACACACGTTTTCTTAAGTTTCTTTCCTGTTACTTGAGAAAACATTTAGGGGGTGAGGAGAATGGTATATCAAATAAAATATTGCTTTTCTTCCTTTTTCAAAATAAAAAGAAACCTTTTGTCAGGGACATGCTACTTGGCTTGGTCTATTTTGTGGCTATTTTGTGACATATTAATAGATATTAGAACACAGGTCCTAAAGTCATCGTTATGGATGCTTTTCTTTGGGTCAAAGTGTTGCTGTGAAAGAGGAATTTGGAAGGGAGAGGATGTGGGACTTGTGCAGTGCTGGTGGAAGTTTTTCTGCAGGCTGAAGTCATGTTTAAAAAACCTTGTCAATTTCCCTGCAGGCAAAAGTGTATAGGTGTCTGTAATAAACACTGAAGGACCCCTTTGGAAGGTTATTTCTGCGCAGAAGATCTTAAAATTAATATTGTGATACAGACTTTACCAACATTAATTTATAGGTTTGAGGACTCAGAAATTAACTTAGACATGAAGAATTTTAGTTTTCTTTTTATATAAGCCTGCCCTGGTTAGACAAAATAAGCTGAGATAGAAATTTTTATTTCATTTGCTTCTATAAATACTAGTCTTCCTTTACTAAGACCAAGTTAAGTTTAACACTTCCTCCTTTGAGCTCTTATTATTTCAAATTCATAACTCTTCTTTGTTGTTGGCACTTTTTTGTTGAAGGAATGAACTGAATGAATAGTTAATTAATACATATATACCGGGTTTTCATTTATCTCTCCCCCACAACAGTTTTCTGGGGTATTATTATTATTATTCTCATTTTACATGAGAAAGCTGAGGCACAGAGAGGTTAAATTAAGTAAATTGCCCAAGAATATATAGCTAGAACATGCTAGGAGCTGATATTTGGCTGGAAGCAATCCAGCTTAAATTTAAATTTACAATGGTTTTAGATTTATAGAATCATTGTGAAGATCGTATAGAGTTCTCATATACGCCATATCCCCTATTATTAATATCTTAGATTAGTATGGTATATGTGTCTCAATTAAAGAAACAATATTCATATATTATTGTTAACTAAAGACCATACTTTATGTAGATTTCTTCACTCTTTTTCTGCCTTTTTTTCTGTTCCAACATCCCATCTAAGACACATTACAGTTAGTAGTCATATTTATTTAGGCTTCTTTTTGTTGTGACAGTTTCTTAGATTTTCTTTGTTTTTGAAGATCTTTACAGTTTTGAGAATTAATGGTTCAGTATTTTATAGAATATCCCTCCACTGGGATTTGTCTGTTTTCCTCATGATCAGGCTAGGGTAATGCATTTTGGGGAGGAAGATCATAGTGGTAAAGTGCTGTTTTCAGCATGTCACATCAAGGGTACATACTATCAATGACTTATGACTTGATGTTAACCTTGGTCACCTGGCTTGATGAGTGTTTGTCAAGTTTCTCCACTATAAAGTAGAGAAACTTTCCTCTCTTTACATACTGTATTTTTTTTTTTTATTTTAAGCATGTTATTTTGTGCATACTATATTTTTTTAAAGAAAGTGACTATTTGCAGCCCATGCTTAAGGGATTGGGGAATTACACTAAACTTCCTAAAGGTGGAGTAAATACATAAATTATTTGGAATTTATTCATTAATTTATTATATATTGATGTCAGTATGGACTCTTGGATATTCATTTTATATCTTGGGTTATTATCCAATACTACTCTCTGTCTATCTATTTACTTATTTATTTAATTTATTTTTTTGCTCAAATTGTTCAAGTTTTGGCCATTGGGAGCTCTTTAAATTCACTCCTGTGTCCCTTTGACATACCCCCTTCCTTGTGGGTTGTTTTGATGAGGGTTTGGGGTTTTGGGGGGTTTTTGTTTGTTTGATTTTTAGCATTTTCTTAACTTTCTTGCACCACAAGATGTTCCATGCTCATCTTGTATTCTCTGCATCAGTCCTAGAATCAATCATTTCTATAAGAAACCCTGTTCTTTTCATTGAAAAAATATTAGAACTAGGATATAAGTGCTATACTCATTTTTACTGGAGTGTCATTTCTTCTAGCTCCTCTCAGCTGACAAAGCAAGGAGATAAATGTGTGTATACTAACGTGTCTGTATACATGTATTTATAAATATTTATGTATATAACCATCCGTATCTGTAATTAAGCTAAACATGAGTTCATACTGATGTCTCCAACTCTAATCAATTACAACATGGCTTATTCTTGTCCTTCCCCCTTGCTTATCTGTAACATCCCACCCTAAAAGTGAGAATTTTGGCGCCTATCATCTACCATAGATTTATATACTTGTTCAGTTTCAGTATGCATGTATGGCGGTTTCAGTATTATTAACCTGTACCCCTGGGGGGAAGAAAATTATCAACTAGGGTACAGTGCTTATGTACACAGTTCCTTTTGCCTTTATTCTTACAGATTCTGCTCAGTTCCAAACTTGTGTAGGTCAGCACCTTACTCCTCTACTCCCTTTGGCGAGGTTGTTTCATACATTTATAATACATTTAAATTCTTTTATCATACTGTACACTCATCACAAGATCCCCTGACCGCCTAAATTATTTCTTAAATATTTATATACATTAAAGTTTACTCTTTATATTGTAAAGTTCTACAAATATACACAAATGATTAATGCCTCAATTCACTATTACAGTATCATACAGGATAATCTTACTGCCCTAAACAATCTACTGTGCTTCACTTACTTTTAATTCCCCTCAGGCCAAAACTCCTGACAACCACAGATAAGTTTAATGAATCTATCATTTTTCCTTTTTCAGAATGCCATTTAATTGAAAATATACTTTTTTCAGACTGACTTTTTTTTCATTTAGCTATACGCATGTAAGTTCATCCATGTCTTTTTTGTGATTCGATAGCTCTTTTTTTTTTTTTTTTTATCACTGAATAATATTCCATTGTATGGATGTACTTTGTTTTCCATTCACCAAGATGAAGGGACATCCTAATTGCTTCCAGTTTTTCACAATTATGAATAAAACTTCTGTAAACATTCACATGTAGGTTTTTGTGTGGATATGATCGGTTGAATAGTTCTAGAAGTACAGTTGCTGGACTGTATGATATATATTAGTTTCCTAGTGCTGACATAAGAAAGTACCATAAACTCAGTGGCTTAAAACAATGAATTTATCCTTTCACAATTCTGGAGGCTAGAAATCTGAAATTGAGGTGTAAGGAGGTTTGATTCTTTCTGGGGACTCTGAGAGAGAAGCTAGTTTCAGTGATGGCCAGCAATCCTTGGTGTTTTGGGGCTTGTAGCTGCCTCACTTCAATCCCTGCCTCATTCATCATGGAGCATTTTCCCTGTATGTCTGTGTTCCTTCTCCTCTTATAAAAACATCAGTCAGATTGGATTAAGGGCTCACCTTACTCTAAAATGACATCATCTTAACTAATTACATCTGCAGCGACCCTACATCCATATAAGTTCACTTCTTGAAGTCCCTGGTTTAGGACTTAAGTGTACCTTTTGGGCAGGGAAACGATTCAACTCATAATATACGGTAAGACTATGTTCACTTTTGTCTAAAACTGTCAAATTGTATTCCAAAGTGGCTGTACTATTTTTCATTTCCAGTAGAAATGAATAAGAGTTCCTCTTGCCCTGCAACCTGTCAGCTAAAAAAAAAAAAACAACAACAACAAAAAAAAACCTTGAAAAAATTTTAACCATTCTACTGATATCTCATTTTTTTAGTTTGCAGTTTTCTCTAATGACATAGGATGTTGAGTATCCTTTCATATTTTTATTTGCCACCTGTATATCTTCTTTGGTGAGGTCTCTGTTTAGTTTTTTTTGCCCACTTTTTAATTGAATTGTTTCTTTTGTTGTTTAGTTTTAAGAGTTCTTTATATATTTTAGGTATAAATCCTTTATCAGATATGTTTTGCAAATATTTTCTTCTGGTCTATGGTTTGTCTTTTCATCTCTTAAAAGTATCTTTCACAGAGCAAAAGTTTTTAATTTTAATGAAGTCCAACTTATCATTTTTTCTTTCATTGATTATACTTTTGGTCTTGTATCTCCTTGCCAAACCCAAGGTCACCTAGATTTTCTCCTATGTTATCTTCTAGGGGTTTTATATACACTTACGTCTGTGATCCCTTTTGGGTAATATTTGTAAAAGGTGTAAAATCTGTGTCTAGACACAGCTATTCCAGCACCATTTGTTGAAAAGACTATTCTTTCTTTACTGAGTTATGTTTCCTTCTTTGTTAAAGATCAGTTTACTGTTTGTATGGGTCTATTTCTGGGGTTTCTCTTCTGTTCCAGTGATCTGTGTCTATTTTTTCACCAGTACCAAGCTTTCTCGATTACTATAACCTTACAGTAATTCTTGAAATTGGGTAGTGTGAGTCATCCAACTTTGTTCTTCTTTTTCACTACTGTGTTGGCTACTCTCGGTTCTTAGCCTTCCTATACAATTTTTAGAATCATCTTCTCAATCTGTACAAAATACTTTGCTTGGATTTTGACTGGGGTTGCATTGAATTTATAGATCAAATTGGGAAGGCTCTGTAGAGATATAGATCAAGTTGAGAAGAAACTTAACAATGTGATTTTGGTCCACGAATACAAAATATCTCTCCATTTATTTAGAATGTCTGATTTTTTTCATCAGTAATTTTCTTTCTTTTTTTTTTGAGGTATAATTGACATATAGCATTATATTAGTTTCAGGTATACAATTGATTTGATATTTGTATATATTGTAGAACAATTGTCACATTAAGTTATTTAATATACATCACCATACAGTTACTAAATTTTCTTGTGATGAGAACTTTTAAGATTTATTCTCTTAACAACTTGCAAATATGCAGTACAGTATTATTAACTGTACTCACAATGCTGTAGATTACATCCCTTTAAGTTATTTATTTTGTAACTGGAAATTTGTACCTCTTGACCCCTTTCACCCATTTCACTCACCTGCAACTCCCACCTCTAGCAACCACAGTATGTTCTCTGTATCTCTCAACTCTGTTTTGGTTTTATAATTTCATTCCACATGTATTTTCTCTATCTCACTTATTTCCCTTAGCATAATGCCCTCAAGTTCCATCCATGTTGTCACAAATGGCAAAATTTCATTCTTTTTTATGGCTGAATAATATTCCATTGTGCCATATTTTCTTTATTCATTTATTGATGGACACTTAGGTTGTTTCTATATCTTGACTATTGTGAATAAGGCTGCAAAGAACACGAGGGTGCATATATCTTTTTGAGTTAGTGTTTTTGTTTTCTTTGGATAAATACCTAGAAGTGGAATTGCTGGATCATTTGGTAGTTCTATTTTTAATTTTTTACAAAATTCCGTACTGTTTACCATAGAGGCTATACGAATTTACAATTGCACAGGATTCCCTTTTCTCCACATCCTTGCCAACATTTGTTATTTTTTGGCTTGTTGATGATAGCCATTCTCACAAGTGTGCAGTGATATCTTGCTGTGATTTTGATTTCCATTTCCCTGGTGATTAGTGATATTGAGCATCTTTTCATCTGTATGTCTTTTTTGGAAAAATGTGTATTCAGATCCATGGCCTATTTTTTAATCAGATTGTTTTGTTTTTGATTTGTTTTTTTTTTTTTTTTTTGCTGTTTAGTCATATGAGTTGTTTATATATTTTGGCTATTAACCCCCTTATCAGATATATGATTTGCAAATATTTTCTCCCATTCAGTAGGTTGGCTTTTCATTTTGTTGATGGTTTCCTTTGCTGTGTAGAAGGTTTTTAGTTTAATATAAGCCCACTTGTTTATTTTTGCTTTTGTTGCCTTTGCTTTTGGTGTCACATCTGAAAAATCATCACCAAGATGGAGGTCAAGGAGCTTACTGCCTATGCTTCCAGTTTTATGGTTTCAGGTCTTACATTCAAGTCTTTAAACAATTTTGAGTTAATTTTTATGTATGGTATAAGATAGTGGTCTAGTTTCATTCTTTTGCATGTGGCTGTCCAATTTTCCCAGCATCATTTCTCAAAGGACTGTCATTTCCCTATTGTACATTGTTGGCTCCTTTGTCATAAATTAATTGACTATATATGTGTGTATTTATTTCTGGGCTTTTATTCTATTCGTTGACCAATGTATCTGTTTTTATGTCAGTGCCATACTTTTTGATTACTATAACTTCGTAATATAGTTTGAAATCAGGGAGCATGATGCCTCTAGTTTTGTTCTTCTTTCTCAAGATTGCTTTGGCTATTCAGGGTCTTTTGGTGGTTCCATACATATTTTAGGGATTTTTCTATTTCTATGAAAAATACCATTGAAATTTTGATAGAGATTGCACTGAATCTGTAGATTGCTTTGAATATATGGAATTTTAACAATATTTTTCCAATTCATAAGTACAGAATATCTTTTCATTTATTTGAGTCATATTTAATTTCTTTCATTAATGTTTTATATTACAGTGTACGGGTTTTTACCTCCTTGGTTAAATTTATTCCTAGACATTTTATTGTTTTAGATACAGTTATAAATGGGATTGTTCTTTTAATTTCTCTTTCTGATAGTTTGTTGTTTGTGTATAGAAATAACAGATTTTTGTATATTGATTTTGTTTTCTGCAACTTTCTTGAATTTTTTTATTAACTCTAATAGTAACTTGGCGTAGTCTTCTAGGTTTTCTGTATGTAATATGTGTACGATATATATATATCTTTTATTTCCTTTTCTTGTAATTGAACTATATAGGTCTTCTAGTACAATGTCAAATAGGAATGGTGAGACAAAACACCCTTAACTTGTTCCCTATCTTCTGGGGTGTGTCTACTTTCTCTCCATTAAGTATGATGTTAACTGTAAGGTTGTTTTGTTTTTGTTTTTGTTTTTTTTTTATGCTGTTTACCAAATTGAGGAAATTCCCCAGTGTTCCTAATTTTCTGAAAGCTTTTGTCATGAATAGGTGCTGGATTTTTATCAGATGCTTTTTCCAAATCAAGTCATGTGATTTATGATTTTTTCTTCTTTAGTTTGTTGATATTGTGGATTACATTTATTGATATTCAAGTGTTGGATCAGTCTTGCATACTTAGGATAAATTCTACTTGGTCATGGTGTGTAATTCTTCTTATACATTGTTGGATTTGATTTGCTAGTATTTGTTGAGAATATTTGCATCTATGTTCATGAGAGGTATTGGTCTATAGTTTTCCTTTCTTGTAATATTTTTGTCTGTTTTTGGTGTTAGGGTAATACTAGCCTCATAGAATGAGTTATGGTGTGTTCCCTTTGTTTTTCAAAGGCCAAAGCTGAATCAAATGAAAACAGTCACTGTTTACTGTCACTAGAGTTATAGTCCTAAAATTCTCCATTTCTTCCTCTTCCTATAGAATAAAGCACTTCATAAGCTGGCCACTATTTCTTTCTTTCATTCTCTTCTTTTGCTCTTCTCCAGCATAAATTTTAGTGACATTTCCATCTGTCTACTTATGGCAATATTATTATCAATGTCATATTAGACAGGTTAATTCACCTTATTGAGACTCAGTTTCTTTGTAAAGTAGCGAAAAATAATATTTTTCTCATGAGATTATTTATGTAAGGAATAGGAGAAATATATCTCAGCTTTTCCTTTCTCCTTTTCTTCTATTTCTAAACATCATGACTTTTATGCTTTGATATCTCTATATAAGCTGTTATTTTTCTGATTAATTTCTTCCCTTCTACATTCAGTCCTTTCTCCAAGACCAGCTAACAAAATCATTATTCAAAATCCTCTTCTAATATTACTTTCTCTATATTACCATCCTTGGTTCCTCTTGGTTCCTCTGTGCTCCAGCTTCTACTGTAGTTTGACTTATGTTCTACTGTACTTACTTGGTTTTTTCCATAGATCCTAGTTCTCCTAGAATTCAAGCCATGTCTACATAGCAGTGTCTGGGGAAAGAGTAGATTTCTAGTTAATGCCTTCTGAATGAATGAATAAGAGAGAGAAAGAGATAGAACTTATGTTGTTTTATTAATTTTTTGTTGTTCTTGATTTGAGACCATTTGAGCTAGTTCATTAAGACTGATCTCTTCATCTGAACAGGAGGGACATCTTGTCTACTAGTCACCAGTACTTTAAATCACATCCACACCTACTACCACCATCTACCTCCAGTTATCCTAGATATGAAGTAATGGAGAAAAGATGCTTTTAAGTGAGTTTGGGGGCTTGGGGATCTTTTAAATAAAACTTTGTTAAAATGTCTAGTACAGAGTCTTCTTGCTATTCTTCAAGTCATTCTTCATTCTGGATTTTTTTTTTTTTATGTCGAACACTAGCAATGTACAAAAACAACTGAGAACATTTTCAATTTTAAAGAAGTGTATCCTGATTTCTTTGGAGGCTAATGTAATTTTGTTTAGGGCTCCTACTGTTTTGTACAGCTGGGCTATTACAATGTTCTCTCAATAGTTTTGGATGAAATTCAAAATGGAAAGCAGATGGACAGGAATGGTGAGTTAAATCTTACCCAGATAGAGTCAGACACAAAGCATCTTCCTGGAATATAACGTTTACTATTCACATAAGCATGTGAAAGGCACAGTGCGCTAATGCCATTATTTCACCCTAAATCACTGTTATTACACATTAACAGTTCCAACTACATTGTAAGGAGAGTACTGCAAACATTCCTGCCTCTTCAGTTTTATTAAATGAATTGTTCTTAATGAATAGAAATTATTTAAAATCAGGAGAAGTGGTTAAAATTTAATTATCACCCTGTAATCTGTTTTTTCTTTTTCAGTAATGGACTTGAGATTCCAAAGGGTCCACAGCTTCGTTGGGAATTGGACAACAATTTTGAATGTACATAAAGTTTTCAGACTTTCCATAGAGAGCAGCTAGGGATTGTTATAAGCCCAAGTCTAATTTCTTTACATTAGAAAATTTAAAATCATTTTTTCCTTTAGCCATTAATTAACCTACCTTTTACTCCTATGTTCAACAAATTAATATTATCGAGGGTCTTCTATTTGATAAGTTCTTAGGAATATAGATTAAGAAACATACCCACCCTCTGAGAAGTTTTCAGTTAGGAAAGGAAGGTGGGGAGCATATGTCTCTGTGTGGTTCTGTGTAAAAGGTAGGATACGAGAAATGTTAGAAATGAAGGATATGATATAAAGTCTATGGTACTTTTGTAGAAGGAACCTTTAATTCCAGCTTAAATCAGAAGAATTTGTGGAGGAGGTAAATTTGACATAGGCTTTCAGGAAGAAGTAGAAAACCAGCGCTGAAAAAAAAAGAAACTTGAGTTTATTGACTACATAACCTTTCATGGTTAGCAAGCTGTATTTCAGAGCTGAGGTTAGACTGAGGGTTTGGGGTTGTGAGGTCCCTGCTTTACTTAAGCCATAGCTGCCTCACTTTTTTGGCTTTACAGATGTTGGATTTCTTTATAATGTTTTCTTTGAAAAAGGCTTACACTGCTTTTTAAAAGTTTAAGAACTGCTTTTCTAAATTCTTAGTGTTCTCTTATTGTATATTACAGTGATATGAACTGTGTATCTTTCTCAACCTTTATCTAATTTTACTTACAAGTAATCCAAAAATTTTCAGTAGAATGATTCAATTATTAGCATTTTTCTGCAAGTCTAATCTCATTCTCCTTTCAAGCTCTAAAGTTAATTTAGAAAGTTTAATTTAGAAATTTATTTTTTAATGATGATATTTCCCTGTTTGAAATTTTATATATTTAAGCCTATAGGAAATGAAGTATTTCTAGAGAATCAAAGTTTTTAGGATAGCCAAGCATCCAAAAACTTTTTTCCATAACAATTTTGAAGTAAAATTTTTTAAATGCTTTCTACATATTCCAGCTGCTTTAAACATTATACACTATGCATAATTTAACCTTTTTTCAGTTACTCAGGATTATCAACTAATAAGTTATACCCTTTTCTTAAATCTCTTAGACTGTTTTAAATTATGTATATGCTTCCCGTTTTTCATTTTTGCTGCTCCAATATCTTTTTCTTCCCTGTCCTGAGTTTCCACATAAAATGAAATGACTTTTTATTTTTTTATTAATATCAGTCTTGAAGCTATTAATAATAAATACTATTAGAAAGAGTAAACGAATAAATACTATCAGCTAAATAGTCTTGTCACTTTTCAGTACTTTTTTTTGAGATTTAAAAAAAGATTTATTGAAGGTATATTTTAAAAGGAGATGGGCCACACTAAGGAAGTCCGCAGCCCTATGGAATTTGGGAGGTGAAAAGATAAAAGAGATAAAAGACCAGTAAGCCCCAAGGGAGGGGGGGAGTGCATTTTTTTTTAAATCCTTATTGTAGCTTATTTCATAATAAATCATTAATTCATTAATTGGTTATCTTTTTAAATTCTAACATTAATTCCTAACATTTATTACTTTTTATTCCAACCTTTTCATAACATTTTTTGTTATTTTCTTCACCATATTAGTTTATCACATAGTGTTAACTATGAACTTAATGAACTATTTTCTCTACCTTTCATGTCACTAATATTTCAGTAAAATAAAATCAAGCCCAGGTTTAATCTTAACACATACATCTTCCTCATATAAATTAACTTTTATTTATTTATTGTTATAGTCATTCATACTTTGCAAGAAACATTTGCTTTTATTCTAAACCCAATTTGAATTTATTTCTTAGGAAGATTTTTATAGTTAACATTTTCATTAAATTTTCTGAAGTTGAACTATATTACATTTTCTCTAGTCAACTGGTGCCACAAAACCAGTCATTTTTTAATTTTGACATGGATAATATTTAATAAATTAGGAATGTGACTAGCATGGAGTTCTTGTAACGTTGTACTACAGAAGAAATTATTTGTAACTATGTCTAATATAGAAGCAGCCTATACAACTTCTACTCTGGAGAAGAAAACTATATAGTTTGGACTCAGGAAAATCTAACTTGATATAGGGTGGTGGTTTTTTTAGACCAAAAAAAAAATTATATATACACACATATACACACACATGCACACATATATATCATCTGTATGTATTCTCTAAACACATGAGAATTAATTTTTAAGTAATAAGTGCTTGAAAAAAATCGATGGTTTTCTCTTATTCCTTATTAGTCCTGTTTTTTTTTTTATACCTGTTAAAAAAACCAAATTCAACCGAGTAAATGAAGATCTTATTGGCTTTATTAAACAACTCATGAATCTGTTAGCATCCAATTTAGCAACTAGAAAGATGTTCCAAGGAGTTGTACAAAAATGAAAGGTTTTTATAGGAGGAAGTGTAGGGCAAGGGAGATATTAACAAAAGAAAAGAAAGGATCATTTTGGGGCCAGGACATCTTTTCTTTGGAGGGAAAAGAATGGAAAGGGTTTTTATCATGTAGATTGCCTCTTCTTTCCACATGAGATGGAAAGGACCCATATGACAGATTATTCCAGACTAGTTAATTAAGATTGTTTCTGGAAGAGGTTGAAACTAAAATTAGATCAGGTATTAAATCTAGGTTTGGTATCATGGGCATTTAGTGCAAGTGATGCCATTTTAGGCCTGTGGTTTTCTTTTACATATCTAAGAAAATTTAAACAGCAATTCTAATTTTTGATTAACATTCCATTATCTTTTTCTTAGAATTACAAAGTGATTTTGCATCTTTATTTGATTCACATTCTTGCTTCAGTTTCAGCAATAATACACCAGCCTAATCTTAGGGTTTGATGGCCATTCTTTGCTTTTTAACACTTTGAAAGCTATCTACCCAACTTATTAGGGCTCCACTTTTAGTCAATAGTGGCAATTGGTAGTAGATGTGATTAGCATTTGGTTTCTTCGTGCTTGTTTCCTTTTCTTTTTATGTAACCATTTAAGTCAGTTAATTCTTATTTTTCTTTTTAAAAACTTTTCTTATGAGGGAGGCTTCCTTTTTACTTTCTTTGGAATATATAAAACACCTATTTTAAAAGGGTCTCAGTTCTGAATCTGAGTAGTGAATCTTTGACATTTCTTAATTAACATTTTAAAAAATTACTGGATTGAAATTTCAAGTTTTTTCTAATGATTCTAAAGTGATTGCTATGTGTCAACACATGAATTTATAGATTATTAATACAAATATTTGTTCTACTGAAAGCATTCTAATACCTTGTAAAAATTTTGTCTCTAAAGTTATTGATCAATTTGCTTTTGATTGATTTGCATTTGATCCCTTATTTTGAAAGTAGAAGTAATATTCTTCTTGTCACAAATAAGTGGTAGCCTTATTTATTTACCACAATTTTTTACATGTCATTATATAACTGAAGAAAATATTTTATTATACTGATCTAGATTTTAACATGAGATTCTTTATTCTTAATTCTGATGTTGTCTTCAAATTAATCATGGTATTGTCACATAAAAAAGGATGTAAAGCACCACACTCTAATTATTTACAATGCTAAGCAAGGGGGTTATTCATCTTATCTTTTATGAAATCTCTAGCCAAATTGATCTGTGATTGTTAATGACAGTAATAAGTTTACCAAATGCAGATGTTCACTGTCTGCTCTTTGTTTCTTAGTCCTTGTTTTTACATACTTCAGAAAGACTCCTTTGTTTACATTTGTGATTAGCATATTTACAGTGGTATTATACAACATGGATAATTTTGTATTGTTCTTTCTTTAAGAATGCATTATTTTGATTTCTCTGTGTTCATTACTAGAAATTTTAGTGATGTTAAGTTATTCTTCCAACTGCTAAACAGTTAAGTTTTGATAATAGTGGCTAAAATATAGCACTTTCATTGATTACCTGAAGTAACATAATGAAAGCAATGTACCATTAGATTGCCTTTAAGAGCTTTTATTGAACTTTTGAAATTAGTCTTTTTCTATTAAATTGCTAGTTCATCTAAATAGATTGTGAAGTTAAACCCAAATTCTGTTTTTGTTAAGGTTATTCTATATATTACATAGCAAAATAGCACTGTGTTTATACTGCCTTGAAATTGTAATTGAAGGTCAATTAAGGAACAAGATTCCCCAGAAATCAATAAGAAGTTCAACAATAAAATCCTGAAAGTGTTCATTCTAATTACATCTTTTTTTTTTCTCCTGAGGAGAAGATGGCCAAAAATTAGGCAAAGCATTCTATGATCTCCCCGCACCGCCCCACAAGATTTAATCTTCAGAGTAGTTATTCTCAAATGCAGCCTGAGAGCCATCCACATAAGAATCACTTTAGAGGTCCTTATTTTAAAAGTCCAGTTCTACTGAATCAGTATTTGGAGAGTTGATTCTCTGAAGTCTGAATTTCTAACCAGTATCCAAATGGTTCATAAATTATAATTTATATATGGTTCATAAATAAAGGTCTTAAGAACCTAGAATATAACCAAAAGATTGTACCATTTCTTCCTCCTCCCCTTTTTTTTCTTTCTTTCCCCCCTTAGCATCAATAATTGTGTTCTATAGGTTATATTAGGCTCTCCTTTTCAAGAAATCGCCAAGGCGCTAATTCTGTAATATATAAAGAGAAAATAAATGGACTCTTAATACAGTTTATTCACCTGGTTTAAATTTTATAAAACAGATTTTAAAAGATATGAAAATATATGGAAAATTTACTTCTGAACTATTATTATTAATCTTTATTATTCTGTCATTATCTTTTATTTATTCACATTTTACCTCAGTGGTATTGTTTGAATGAATAATACATATACATTTGAGTATTTCACATTATAGTTAAGTATTTCATTTTTATTTCATTGTGACTCCTTACGACAAAATATGAATGTAAGGGAGGAAAATAATTTTCACTCAACCCTTTGAGTTCTTGGCTGAGACTCCCTTTAACAAAAGACAGATGAATAAGAGAAAAACAAACAAGTTTATTAACAATGTATACTTCATGTACACTCAGGAAAAATGAGTAGACTCCCTGAGATGGCCCAGACTTACTACCTTAAACACCATCTTCAGGTAAACCTAAGAGAAAGATCAGGGATGAGGTAAGGGCAGTTATGGTAATTTATCAGGTAAAGCATGGTAAACAAGGCTTACCTTGTTTACATGCAATCCAAGGCTTCGTTATTTTTTGCTTCTTCATTTGTCCTCCAGTGTGGGTTTGACCAGTATTTGTTTTTTCAAAAAGTTCTTTTTTCACTCTACACTTAAATATATGTGTGTTTAATTTATGTCTCTCCCTCTCCTCATCCCTCTCTCACTACCTTCTCTCCTCCCCGTCCTCCAAACCTTCCCCACTCCATGTCAGAGTGTATCAGAAGACTGTGACTTTATTATAAGGTCACAGTTGATGTCCAGATTTTGGCATTAAACACCAGTTTAATTCTCAGAAATTTGCTGTGTCTCAGAAGTCTCTTGGATATTTTTAAAAGAAATTTCTCTGTCCTTTACTGCCCCCCTACAAGTAATATTTATTCAGAGGGAGTGTGTACACATGAAAGACTTAATATAAACTCTAAGTCTATATTTTTTCTCTCCCTACCCCTGCAGTCCAGCCCTCCAACGGTAACACTATTAACAGTTCCATTTTCTCTTTCTTTTCTCTCCCTTCTTTCCTTTCTTTCTTCCTTTCTCTCTTTTCATTTTCCCCTCTTTCTTTCTCCCTCTCAATACTAACTAGATCATGTTCACCATACTATCTTTCTTTTCATTATATTGTTTTACAGCTAGTAATTTATCAATCTTTCCATATCAGCATATAGATATGTTTTTTAAAAAACATGGTTACATAATATCTCATTGTATAGATATTGTTGACCTTAAACAAAAAGTCAGCCAGATGTTTCTCCAGCAAATGGGTTCATTGGGGAACAACAAAGAATTGCAATCCAGAACAAGGAACCACGTGCAAGTCTTCTAAAACAAAGGAGAGGAAACTTATAGAGGAGAAGAGGAAGTTGGGAGGGCTATCACCCACAAAAAGTTCTTCCTGATATGTTTTTAGATCAATGTAGGGCATGAGAGCTCTCCCTTCTGGCTTTCTTACTTCATTTTAAATAAGGATTCTACTTACTAATTTTTTTTTCAACATGTTATAATTTCTCTATCTGGGATCTTCTTATTGATTTACTGTACCATGCAGTTATATCCCTGAATAAATTCAAAGTACTGGATTTCCTGGATAGTCAAATCAGTATTTATTCCTATAGTAGGGTACAAGTACCTATTCCCCCAAACCTTCTTCAGCACTGTTATCAAATCTTTAGATTTTGTTTATTTTATTCTATAAGTGAAAATATAGTATCTCATAGTTTTGATTTGTTCATATATAATTATGAGAGAGATTGAGCATCTTTTCATATTTGTTGAACTTTGTGAATTGGTTTTTCATTTCTTTTCTCCACTTTTCAATCAGATTGTTTGTAATTTTTATCCTTTTTTGGTATGAGCTTTACATAAATTGAAGAAATTAGCCCTTAGTCATTTGTGTTACAATTTTTTGTTTCCATTTCTTTTATTCTTTTTGTGATATATAAATTTAAATTTTTCATTTAATTCTCTTGTATTTTATTTTCCATTTTCTGAATTTGATATAATGAATAAAAATGTCTACCTTGAGTTTTTATTTTTACACATCTTTTTTCTATCACTTTTTTTCCATTTTTCAATTTATTCATTTCTTCATTTATTTTTTATGGTGACATTGGTTAACTAAATCCAATAAGTTTCAGCTGTACACATTAACATTAAGGCATATATATATTTGCACTGCATGTTCAACTCCCATAGTTAGATTTCTTTCTGTCCCCACATATTTGACCTCCTTTACCCTGTCTACCTCCCCCCTTCTCTCCCACCCCCTATCCTCTGGTAGCCACTAGTCTATAGTCCATGTCCATGACTCTGTTTGTTTGTCCTGTTCATTTGTTGCTTTTAGGTTTATATCTCACATATAAGTGATATCATGTGATTTTCAACTTTTTCTGTCTGCCTTATTTCACTTAGCATGATTTTCTTGAGGTCCATCTATGGTTGTTGCAAATGGCAGTATTTCATCTCTTCTTATGGCTGAGTAATATTCCATTGTATATATGTACCACAGCTTCTTTAGCCAGCCAGTCATCTATCATAGGACACTTTGGTTGTTTCCATATCCTGGCCACTGTGAATAATGCTGCTATGAACATTGGTGTGTAAAAATCTTTTTGGATATAGGTTTTAAGGCTTTTGGGGTAAATACCCAGTAGAGGGATTGCTGGAACATATGGTAGATCAATTCTTAGTTTTTTGAGGAACCTCCATACTGTTTTCCATAGTGGCTGTACCAATTTGCAGTCCCACCAGCAGTGTATGAGGGTTCCATTTTCTCTGTATCCTCTCCAACATTTGTTATTACTTGTTCTATTGCTTATAGCTATTCTAACAGGTGTGAGATGGTATCTCATTGCGGTTTTGATATGCATTTCCCTAATAGCTAGCGAAGTTGAGCATCTTTTCAGATATTTGTTGGACGTTTGTATGTCCTCTAGGGAGAAGTGTCTGTTCAGGTTCTCTGCCCATTTTTTGATTGGATCATTTGTTTTTTTGTTGTTATTGAGTTGTATGAGTTCATTGTATATTTTGGATATTAGGCCTGTATCATAGGCGTTGCTTGCAAATATATTTTCCCATTCCGATGTTGTCTCTTTACCTTGTTGACGATTTCTTTTGCTCAGCAGAAGGTTTTTAGTTTGATGTAGCCCCCTTAATTTATTTTAGCTTTTACTTCCCTTGCTTTTGAGGTCAAATTCATAAAATCCTTTTTAAGTCCAAGGTCCTTGAGTTTAGTTCCTATGTTTTCTTCTATGCATTTTATTGTTTCAGGTCTTCTATTCAGGTCCTAAATTCATTTTGTGTAAATTTTGGTGTACGGTGATAGACAACAGTCTAATTTCATTCTTTTGCAGGTGGCTTTTCAGTTTTCCCCACACCATTTATTGAAGAGACTTTCCTTTCTCCACTGTATGTTTTTGATTTTTGTCAAAAATTATTTGCCCATATAAATATGTGTTTACTTCTGGACTCTTGATTCTGTTCCTGACACTGGTCCCTGTGTCTCTTTTGCTGTCAATACTATGCCATTTTGATTACCGTCACTTTGTAGTATAATTTTAAGTCCAGCAGAGTGATGCCTCCAGCCTTGTTCTTTTTCTCTCAGGATGGCTTTGGCAATTCGGGGTCTTTTGTGCTTCCATACAAATCTGATGATTTTTTTATTCTATTTCTTTAAAAAGTGCCCATGAGATATTGATGGGGATTGCATTGAATCTGTATAATGCTTTAGGTAATATGGTCATTTTAACTATGTTGATTCTTCCAAACCAAGAACATGGAATATCTTTCCATTTCTTTGTATCTTCTTCGATTTCTTTTAACAGGATCTTGTAGTTTTCATGATATAGGTCTGTCACATGTTTCATTAAATTTATTCCTAGGTATTTTATTCTTTTTGGTGCAATTGCAAAAGGAATTATTTTTTCCAATTCTTTTTCTGACACTTCATTATTAGAGTGTAAAAACGCTATGGATTTTTGAATGTTGATTTTGTATCCAGAGACTTTACTGTATTTGCTTATTGTTTCTAGTAGTGTTCCTGTGGAGTCTTTAGGGTTTTCTATATAGAGAATCATGTCATCCACAAATATTGACAGTTCGACTTCTTTGTTTCCTATTTGGATGCCTTTTATATCTTTCTCTTGTCTGATTGCGCTTGCTAGGACCTCCAATGTTATACTGAATAACAGTGGTGACAGTGGACAGCCTTGCCTTGTTCCTGATCTTAGAGGGAGGGTGTTTAGTTTTTCACCATTAAGTATAATGTCAGCTGAGGGTTTGTCACGTATGGCCTTTGTTATGTTAAGGTACTTTCCTTCTATACTGATTTTGTTAAGTGTTTTGATCATAAATGGATGCTGTATCTTGCCGAAGGCTTTTTCTGCATCTCTTGATATGAACATATGATTCTTATTTTTTAATTTGTTTATGTATCACATTAATTGATATGCATATGTTAAACCATCCTGGTGCCCCTGGGATGAAGCCTACTTGATTGTGGTGCATAATCTTTCTAATGTGTTACTGTATTCAGTTCACTAGTATCTTATTTAGGATTTTTGCATCTGTGTTCATGAGAGATATTGATCTGTAGTTTTCTTTTTTTTGTGTTATCTTTACCAATTTTTGGTATCAGGGTAATATTGGCCTCATAAAATTAATTGGGAAGTATTGCCTCTTCTTCAATTTTTTGGAAGAGTTTCAGAATAGGTATTAAATCTTCTTTGAATGTTTGGTAGAATTCACTGGTGAAGCCATCTGGTCCTGGACTTTTACTTTTTTGTAGGTTTTGGATGATTGTTTCAATTTCCATACTGCTGATTGGTCTATTTAGATTTTCCAGTTCTTCTTGATTCAGTCTAGGAAGGTTGCATTTTTCTAAGTACTGGTCCATGTCTTCTAGGTTATTAAATTTGGTGTTATATACTTTGTCATAGTACTCTTGCATGGTCCTTTCTATTTCTGCGATGTCAGTCTTAATTTCCTCTTTCATCTCTGATTTTGTTTATTTGTGTCCCTTCTCTTTTTTCTTTATTGAGTCTAGCCAGGGTTTTGTCAATTTTATTAACCTTCTCAAAGAACCAGCTCTTTGTTGCATTTATTTTTTCTTTTTTTGTTGTTGTTGTTGTTGTTGTTTTCAATTTCATTTATTTCTGCTCTAATTTTGATTATTTCTTTCCTTCTGCTGACTTTAGGCTTCATTTGTTCTTCCTTTTTGAGTTTTAAGATCAAGCATTAGGTTGTTTATTTGGGCTCTTTCTTATTTTTAGAGGTAGGCCTGTAATGATGTGAATTTTTCCCTTATGATTGCTTTTGCCATGTCCCAAAAATTTTGATATGTTGTACTGTCATTATCATTCTTTTCTACATATCTTTTTTTTTTTTTAACACCTATGGCACCTGGTCTTCTTAGGTGGTCTCCCGTCCGAGTACTAACCAGGCTCGACCGTGCTTAGCTTTCAAGATCAGATGGGATTGGGCACATTCAAGGTGGCATGGCTGTAGACTCTGTGTATCTCTTGATCTCTCTTTTCATTTCTTCTCTAACCTATTTATTCTTCGGTCGCATGTTATTTAATCTCCATGTATTTGTGGTTCTTTCTGATTTTTTTTTTTTTGCAGTTGATCTCTAGTTTCAAAGCATTATGATCAGAGAATATGGTTGGTATGATTCCCACCCTCTTATATTTGTTGAGGCTATCTCTGTGTCCCACTGTGGGGTTGATTCTTGAGAATGTTCTGTGTGCACTAGAGAAGAATGGATAAGCAGCCGTTTTGTGATGGAAGGCTCTGTAAATGTCTATTATGTTCAGTTAGTCTAATGTGCCACTTAAGGATGTTATTTCCTTATCGATTTTCTGTTTGGATAATCTGTTCATATCCAACAGTGGGGTATTTAGGTCCCCTACTACAATACTGTTTTGATCTGTTTCTCCCTTTAGTTCTGTTAGTAATTGCTTTACATATTTCAGGGCTCCCTGGAGCATAGATTAATAAGTGTTATGTCTTCGTGGTGCACGATTCCCTTTATCATTATGAAGTGTCCCTCAGTATCTTTCTTTACCTTTTTTATTTTGAAGTCTATTTCATCTGATATTAGTACTACTACTTATGCTTTTCTCTGAATGCCATTTGCTTGAAATATTATTTTCCACCCTTTCAGTCTATATTTGTCTTTGGAGCTGAGCTGTGTCTCCTGGAGGCAGCATATGGTTGGATTTTGTTTTTTGATCCATTCTGCAACACTGTGCCTTTTTGGTGGTGAGTTCAGTCCATTTACATTTAGGGTGGTTATTGAAATATGAGGTCTTCTTATAGCCATTTTATCTTTTGCTTTCTGATAGCTGGGTGTTTCCATTGCTTCCTTGTCCTCATGTTTCTGTTTTTTTTTTTTTTTATTTTGGTTGGCTTTGCAGATTTTCCCTCTGGTTCTACTTGTATTGTGTATATACTTCAGTTCTGAATCTTTGGTGTGTGGTTACCATTACGAATATGTAAAGGATAGTAATATATATACAGTTGCCCATTTTCTTCTGTTTGCACCTTATCTCCATTCCCCTTTTCTAATTTGGAACTTTGAATTTTCTCCTTTTCAGTCATGTTGTCTCAATTTGTCCCTATGTATACTGAACCTTCATTACTATCTTGCTATAGCAAATCTCTTCTTATTATTCCAGCTTATAATACCCTGTTTTTCATAAGGGCTGAACTCCTCTGCTTCTATTTTCCTGATATTTGCCTTACTCCTAATTATGGTTTTTTTGTTTTTTGTTTTTGTCATTTTGTTTTAGGTGAGCTAACTCCTTTCAGTATTTCCTGTAGTGCAGGTCTTGAAGCAGACAATTCCCTCAATTTTTGTATGCCTAGAAAAGTCTTGATTTCTCCATTTCTAAAGGAGAGCTTAGCTGGATACATTGTTCTAGTCTTATAGATCCTTTCACTTATAGTTTAAATATTTGATTCTATTCCCTTTTGGCTTGTAAGGTTTCACTGAGAAATCTAATGATAATCTAATAGGTTTTCCTTTATAAGTTACTGTTTTCTTCTCCCTGGCTGCCCTGAGAATTCTGTCTTTGTTGCTGATTTTTGATAATTTTAATACAGTGTGTCTTGGTGAAGGCCTTTTTAGGTTTAGATAATTGGGTATTCTGTTGACTTATTGAATCCCCAGCTAATTCCTTAGATTTGGGAAATTCTTGTCAAGTATTTTTCTGAAAATGCTTTTTAGTCCCTGCTCCTTTTCCTGGCCTTCGATAATATCTGTTATTCTTATGTTTCCTCTCCTGGTGATATCAGCTAGTTCATGTATTTCTCTTTCATTATTTTTCATTCTTCAGTTTCTCCCTTCTTCCTTCTGATTTATTTCTAGATTTCTGTCTTCAATATCACTGATCCTTTTCTCCATTTGGTTGACTTTATATACCAAGCTTGCTATTTCATTTTTCAACTCTTGCAGTGTTCTTCATCTTCAGCAGTTCTGTTTGGTTCTTTTTGAGGGTTTCAGTCTCCTTGCTCTGCTCATCTAGTTGTTTCTTCAATTCCTGAAATTGTTGATATGACTCATTTCAGAATTTACTGAGTTTTTTCAGAAGTATCATTCTGAATTCTCTGTTTTTTAAGTTATATATTTCTATGTCTGGAAACTTATTTTCTGGAGATTTTTCTCTTTTTCTCTGAGATGCCTTGTCACCTTGGTTGTTCGTGGTGTTTAACGGACTATTTCTCCGCCTTGGCATTAATGAAATATATTCTGCTGTTTTTCCAGAAAGAAGATTTATTATATAAAGGTCTCTCTTTAGCCTCCTGCAAAGAAGACGCTTTTCTTTTGATTTCCGGTATGTGGTGTCTAAGCCTCTTGCATCCCTGCTTTATATAAAGCCTTAATAATGCCTTTTTATTTTCTTGTAGATATTTAATCACACTCGCTACCCTCCGTTTTATTCCTTGTCAGTATTAGCAACAATTTTGGTAGTGTTTGCTCAGATTCCCCGGAGCTCTGTGGTGTTCAGGCTTGGAGGATATGGGGAGAGGGGCCCTCTGTGTTGGGGGTTGGGGGCTGTGGCTCAGCCTCAGTTTTGTAACTGCAGTTGGTAAAAAGCAACTGTTGTTTCTCTGCTGTCCCACTTCTCTGCTTTCTGCCGTGATGACTGGGCCCTGCTGCTGCCTGCATGGAACTCACAACTCACCCATGCAAGGCTGTTCAGGGAAAGTGCCACACCTTTTTCCTCTCTCTTTCTCCCCCTACAGGGCTGGGAGAGAGTTTCTTTATTTCTCTCATTTCACCTCCAGTCACCCAGGGTTCTGACCTGTGGTAGTCCTTATGCATGGATCCCACGCTCAGATGTGCTAGTGTGCAGTTTGGGTGTTTTCTTTTGAGTTTTAGATGTTCAGCTTATTGTTGTTTCAAGGGGAGAGATCTGGGGGTATCTCTCACTCCACCATGTTTTTTCAAAACTCCTTTTTTTTTTTT
>CM053503.1:96096862-96171555 GCA_028627145.1 Eidolon dupreanum | reverse complement strand
ATTTACAAATTTTATCTAGAACTCAGCTATCCTATGTTTCTCTCTTCCCCTATCTTCAATCCAAAACTTTTCTTTTTTCAACTGGCTTTTTTCTACCTATTGTTTCAAGTCCCATTTTTATATATCCCTATTGAAGACCTACATCTCTGATCTCAGTTGCAGATAATATTAGGAAATTTTGGTAAGTGATTCATCAGTAGGTGCCAGGCAGGCCAACACAGAACACTATTACACTATGTAAAATACACAAAAATCTAGGTTGACACATGATTGGCAACCACGTAAATTTGTAACAAGCAGAAGGTAAGGACCCTGGGATAGAATCTGAGTCCCAGAGAAAGAATTCTATGTCCTAGAAAATTAGGGAAGCAAAAGAGACTCTTATTTCCAGAAAAATTAAAATTAAGAAAATGTGTTGTTAAAACATGGCAGGAATTAACCAGGGACCCACAGCTCTGGCACAGAATTGGTGGTATGGTCCACACACAAAAAATAGAGCCACAGCTCAGTTTCTGGAACTGTGTTCATGGTCGTTGTTGGGGGAGCAGCAACACTAATGACCCCAGCCAAGTAAAGATCTGTCATTGTTAATTTTCTGCTGCTTTGGAACCAGGTGGGTCCCACCTAGTGATGTTTGAGTGATCTCAGCTATGAAGATTGGAGGGCTTTGAAGATAGGGAAACATACGAGGCATTATATCATCTATTGATGCAAAATTGCACTTTGGTTTGGTTTTACAAGGTATTTTAAAATTTTGTCATTTAAAAATTTTCTCTTTGAGCTATGCCTTCTACCATCAGGTAAATCTTAAAATTGGCTATGTGAGCCTAAAGTTTGAGTTGTATGCTATTCTTTGAAAGGAGATATAGACAATTAAGGTGTTAAATGATTTAATTTTATAATAAAATATGTAAGCTCTGTGTGTGTGCGTGTGTGTCCATTTCTAAGTTACCTTAACCTGTCACCAAGAACTGCTTGACCTAACCTCAATTTTATTCTTAAATACGACGTAGAAAACAATTTCTACCTTCAACTGTGTTTTGTTGAAAAATAAGAACTTTCAGACTTAGCTTTGTTTCCGCACTTCAGTGTTATGTGCCTCAGAACATCGAAATTATGACTAATGTCTCCGCTCTTGGATGGAAAGCTTTTCAGTTATCTCCCTTCCCCCCCTTTTTTTTTTTAAACTGCAGGCACCTTTTCTGTTTCTGGGTCTTGGCTGCCCTAGAAAATTTAAAGTCCTTGGTCTTTATTTGGTCACGTATTCATGACTTCAAACAATACCTGAGTACTTACTACATACCAGATGAGAAAAAAATCACTTCCTACATTCCATTTATCATGTTTCCTTTTGGCAGTCATTATTCCAATCAAAAGAATGTTTTTCTAAGCAAGTCACACTAACTTTCTCTTTTCTTTTTGAGTTTGATTTATATAAATGTAATTGTTTGAATTATTTTAAGATTACTTTTGTTGTCGTTAATAGCAGTAGTAAAAGGAGAAATAGGCAAAACAGGATTTTCTTAATGGAGACTTGCTAGAAGTCTAAAACTTCTTCGCTTTACTTCTTTAATTTCAGCATTTAAAACTAATTTTAAATTGTTTTAGGTTTCTATATCTTTTTTCTCTTTGAATACACTGGTAAGTAAGGCTTATCTTTTTTAGTCTTTCTCTTACATGGTTCACAATTGTAACTACTCTTCTTTTAAAAATCAGGATTATTGAGGTATAATTCATGCTTTTAGGTAAATTCACCCTTTTTTAGTGTACAATTCTATGAGTTCTGACAAATGCATACAGTCAGGTAACTGCCACCACAATCAAGATAATAGAACAGCTCTGCCAGCCCCATAAGTTTCCTTATGCTGCTGTCCTCCCTTCACCCCCGCCCCAAGGTGCTTTCTGTCCCTGTTGTTTTGCCTTTTCCAGAACGACATAAAATTTTGGAATCTTAAAATACCTAGCTTTTGATTCTGACTTCTTTCACTTAGCAAAATGCATTTGAGATTCGTTCATGTTATTGTGTATAGCAATAGTCTGTTTCTTTTATTGCTGTTTAGTGTTTAGTATGGATGTGGTGCAGTTTTTATCCATGCTCCATTTGAAGCACATTTGGGTTCTCTCCAGTTTCTGGCTATTGTGAACAAAACTTTTATAAACATTCATTTAGTAACTAATTTTTAAATGGGTGCAGCTTAGAGATGGGGCAGTATGATATAAGTGTGAAAACAATCAAGTGAGAAGACTCCAGAGACCTGGGCCCTCATATTAGTTTTGCATCCAATTGAGTGTTAAGTTAAACTAATAATTTAACCACTCTGTGCTTACTTTTTTAGTAAAATATGCATGATTTAGAGCTTATCCTAGCCTTAAAACAATGTGATTTTATAGTGTAAAGGTAAGACATTTACTCTTGTGTTCTCTAAGAGGAGAAATTATAAATAGTCACATACATCTTTATAAAATTAGATTATATGAAATTAATATAACTAACATTTAACATTAGGGGTCATTTTATCTCTGTGTCCAATCACAGATGGTTTGAAAATAAAGTAAGTTGCCTAATGAACCTGAAGGTCATCATAACCTTGAGATTTTTATCTAACTGCATAATCCAATTAATTTTACATGGAAAATTATTTCAATAATATTCTTAAATGAAATATTTAGTAAATATTTTCTTTTAAAATATTTTAGCCTTTGTTTATCTATTTTTCTATTTATTTTTAATTTAGATGGGTCTAGGAAAGACTATCCAGGCAATTGCCATCGCTTACTTTTATAAGGAGGAATGGCCTCTTTTAATAGTGGTCCCTTCATCTCTGAGATACCCTTGGACGGAAGAAATAGAGAAATGGATCCCAGAGCTAGGTCCAGAAGAAATCAATGTTATTCAGAATAAAACCGATGTTGGGTAAGAGTAACTTTTTAATCTTTAAGAAAAAAAAAAAAAGCCAGTCATTGGTATGTACTAAATAAGTCTCTGTTTTAAGTAGATTTATCCAGCGCTTAAAATACAGTTATCATTAAGGGGTGGGGGGAACCATGATTGCTGTGTTGATACTGGCTATTTAGGAGCTCTGCTTTTTCTGTTAGGGTTTAGAGAACTACAGAAGATTGGCTCAGTCCTCTGTTTTCACTGGTGATATAGAAAATGTGAAGTTACATGTTTTATTGTTGATAAATTTGTCTGATTATTTAATCGTACAAATGCATTGGGAGCATAGCACTGTACATACGAAAATGAATAAGATACATTCCCTACCTTCACCAATCTTATAATATGTGAGAAAAATATGTAAGTGATGTAAGTGAATAATTTCATTACAGTATAATAATTTCATTATCCAATATTAGAATATTACAGATGTATGAATTATAGAGATAGTCCAAAGATCAGAGATCATTTTAGCCCAGTATTTCTCTGCATGAGGTGCTACCCCCTCCTCTTTTCCCCACACTTTATCACCCCAGGCCAGGGGCATTTTTTGTTGTCAGAGTGACTGACTATGCTGGCCTTTAATGGAAGGGTCCAGAAATGTGAAATGCCCTGCAGGATACTGGACAGCCCTGCAGTACTAAGTATTATCCTGCTCAAAATCCCAGTAGCGCCTGCCTAAAAAACACCGCCCTCCTGTTTGTGGAAATAGTCAACTAATATTTGAGTATCCACTTTATACATGATCCTAGCTACATGGAAGAAAATATGATCAGAAAGTAATGTTCTTATCCTAATAAAATATGACTTGCTGGATGTCAAGATCTTCCAAAGACTATTTAACCAAAATTTTGGATTCAATTAATCAAATTTTAAATTTGGGATTCTGGTTTATTATACTTGAAGACTATAAAATCTTAAGAGAAATTTGGGTTTCAGCAGTGACACCATCTCTTATTTTTCCTCTTCTCTGTATTCTCAAAGAATTATATTGTTTATGATACATTGGTTACTGAAATGTTTTTAAAGTACATGGATTTTCTTTTCTAGGAGAATATCGATCAGCAAAGTGACAGTTCTGGGTTATGGTCTTTTAACGACAGATGCAGAGGCTTTGGTAGATGCACTGAATAATCAGAACTTCAACATAGTGATAGTGGATGAATCACACTACATGAAGTCCAGAAATGCAACTCGCAGCAAGATTTTATTGCCAATAGTACAGAAAGCCAAAAGAGCTATACTTCTTACAGGAACTCCAGCTTTGGGAAGGCCTGAAGAGGTATCAAAATCTTTATATTTTGGGCTTTAAAAAAATAGAAAATTGAATCAATTACCTGTTTTGAAGTTTTAAATTAGTTACCTCAAATATCAGAAGAGTACTTTGGGAGTTCCTAAACAGCTCTTAATGACTAAGTGTATCTTTTACTATGACTTTTTATCTATGTACGTGTGATCCTTAGCTGCTGTGCTTGTAGGTTTATACTGTTAAAAAATTGATTTTACCTTTATTATAAGGTTTTCGTATTTAGTACAGATTTGTAACATTCTCCCCATTTGTGTCCTTATGGTTCTTTTATGGCCTTAATCTTCATTTTATCCAGTCTATTTTACATTATAAGCTCCTTAAGATGAGAGTTGAATCAACTTGCTATCGTTTATAAAGATATGTCTTGATATATTTTATGCTATATTATATAACCTCTTTCTGTTCCTCTTTCATTTTAAGTTCCATGTTTGGGAAGGTGGAAACTTATGTGCAGACCAAATAGGTTATCTACCTAGAGTGGAGGAATAAAGCATTTCTTTGATGCCCCATTTAGCATTTACTACTATAAGAGGCTGGTGGGATATGAAGTGATTAAAGAGCTGGGAAGAAGAAATAAAGGATGAAACTATTATGAGTCTTTAAGTGTTAGTGAAACCAAAGAGAGCCCTGTCTGTTAATGAAAACTGAGTCAGAGAAAAAAAAATGGGCTTGTTGTCTTGTAGGGTTGTTGTGAGAATTAAAGGAAATATAAAAGTTAGAAAAATGAAAAGATTTCATGATACTATTAATGGGAATATCAAGTGGAACTGTCTTTTTACAGTGCACCATGGTAACATCTGTCAGATTAATAGATGTAGATGTAGTACATATGCCTACACCTACATATATTTATATATGTACACACATACACACAGACTTACATGAAGTTATTAATTTTTGTAATTGCATAAAAGCTAAAAACACCCTATATATCCATTAATAGGATACTGTTTAAATATTTTATGGTACAGCTAAGAAAATGGGTTGCCATGTAGCCTTTAAACAATGCTGTATTATTGTAATATATTGCTTATATAACTTTTAAAACGAAGTAAAAATAGATATATATGTACTTTAATGATGTCTAAGACATGTTTTTGGGGACAAAATTCTATCCATATATGTATAATATGATCCTATTTATGTGAAATAAAAGAGAATATTATATATATGCGTATATAGGCATAGGAAATATATAAATGTATGTTTAAAAAAAGGGTAGTGGCAGTTATCCCTGAAGAATAGGAAGGCAGGAATGGGTGGAGGGAAGGGGTGGAAGAGCCTTGAGGAAAAAGAGGTAGATTTCCTTTTTTACTTTTTACTGTTTAATTAACTGGATTCATCGTAGTAATAATAATTTACTTGGAAATATTACAACATGTTGAGAACACTTGTATTGTTACAGCTCTTCATGCAAATTGAAGCTCTCTTTCCACAAAAATTTGGAACATGGACTGACTATGCCAAAAGATACTGTAATGCACATATCAGGTATGACAAACTATTTTCTATAAGCTTTAAGCCTCATATATTTACTGTGAACATTAAACTTTATTAGTCTTTCTTTGTTCCAGTGTTTTTCAAATTTGTGGTAACTCTAGAATAATTTCTTTAACATCTCATGTGGGTGACCTGTATATTAAATAAATAAAAGGAGTAGATAATGGCACTTTTTCTTCAATTTTTTACCTTCGACTTATTTTATTTTGAAACGATTTATTTCTGTTGATTAGATAAACATGCACATCGTAGAAAAGTGACTGGTAAGTTCCCATTCCACCTGTGTGTCCCAGACAACCATTTCCCTTCCCAGGTAACCAGTGTTGGCAGTTTCTTGTATATCCCACTGGAGATATTCTGTGCTGAAAAAGCACATATGATTATATATGTATAATAGTATGTCATTTTATTTCTACATACGTAGTTGTGTAATGTAGACACTGTTCTGTGGTTTGTTGTCTTCAGCTACTGTGTCTTAGAGATCCTTCCATATCAGTTACTGAAAGAACATCAGCATTCTGTCTTTTATTTGTTTGTTTGTTTGTTTGTTTATTAATTAATTATTTTAGGTAAGTCAACCCTTGGTTGACCTTACAGATTGCAAGGACCTTGTCAGCTTACAAGCCCTTATTTTTTATATTTTACGCCTACAGCACCTGGTCTTCCTACATGGTCTCCCATGCAGGTACTAACCAGACCAACCCTGCTTAGCTTCCGAGATCAGACAGGATCGGGCTTGTTCAGGGTGGCATGGCCATAGACTGACATTCTTTTTAAATGCTGCATGTGTTCCACTATTTGGATGTACTACAATTTATTTGTGCAGTCTACTATTAATAGATGTTTGTTTGTATATATAGCTGCTGCATACAACTCACCAATGAATATCCTTGCACATGTTGAGAAATAGTGTATTATAGTGGCAAACAGCATGAGGGACTGGAGGTACACCACCTATGTTTTATTTTCATATCCAGTACTTACCAATGTTTCATTTTAGGAAAGTAAATTTATTTTCTTATACTTTAGTTTTTTCAACTCTAAAAACAAGGTAATTATTTCTGCTTCAGAGAGTTAGTATGAGACTTACATTAGCTAATATTTATAAAGGGCTTAAACAGTGACTGGCACATACTGAGTATAAATTTAAGGTATATATATATATATGTGTGAGTGTATTTATTTATATCTAATGTACATTCATACAATATATATGTATTTATGTATATGTGTGTGTTTTTAAGCCCAAAATAATCATCGCATGGAAATAAAATCAAGGCAAGGGTATTCACTGTCGCCACACTTTACCTTTATTCTGGAGGCACTAATCAGTTCAATTACTCAAAAGAAAAGTGGTAAATATAGAAAAGACAAAATTATTATTATTTGCAGCTGATATTATTCATTTGGAGAATCTGAAAGGATCAGCTGAAAAATGTTCAAAACAAAAAAGAATTTATTAAGGTGTCCTAGTACAAAGTTGCTATTAAAAAGACAGTCTTTCTCTACACAAATTATAATAAATAGTTTTAAGCTATCATGTCAAATAGACATGAGGCTAGATATTATTGGGAAACCCTTAGTCCTAATTCCTGCAAACTATAAATGCCAAAATTTAACCTATGTAAAATAAACACATTAACTGGATTTACATTTTGGGTACTAGGAAAACCTAAGTGGTCCAAAAGCATTTCTTTTTTTTGTTGCCTGATTAGGACTTGTCATACGCCAGCAGAAGAGTATACCTGTCCTTTTCTTGCTTGTTAACACAAATGCTGTTTCAAAGAAAAATTTATCTTTATGCAGTAATTTATGATTAGGGGCATTGTGTTCTATTTCTGTTCACTAGACAAGCCATTTCAAGATTATTATCATTCTTCTCCAATGGCTTTTTCTTCTAGATTCCATTTCAAAACTGTTATGTTATTCCTTTACTTCTTTAATTTGAGAGGACTATAGTACCGTAGACTCTAAGTCAGATCAAGGTACTTCTTGGCATTTTAAGTTAATCTGTGGAATGTTAAAATTCTTTCCATAATGTTTTGATTCTATCAAGGTGTCATTTATACACTATAATTTTGCAGAAAGCAAATTACGGTTATTCAGTTCTAGACTTATATTTTATATTTGAAATGTCATGACTATATTCAAATAAAGTTAAGTGAAGCTTGAGCAAAAATATCACTTTGTTTTTATGAAGTTTATTGAATGCATAAATGATGGCAAACAGGAGTACACTAATGTGAATGTGATTTGGAAATAAGAAGTCTAGGTATACGTAACCACCTACCTGGTTTGACTTGAGAGGCACAGAGAAAATAGTACTTAACCAGAACATCCTGTATCCAAAATCTCTTACATCATTCACTCAACTGGGATATATTTAGAGGAAGATATAATTACAAATATGATTATGGAGAAGGGAGCACATTCAGTTGGCAACTATTAGCACATTAAAGCTAGAAAAGACTTTACAGGTCACCCAGTCTCCCTCTGTCATTTTATGGGCACCTGATGAGGTTAAATGGCTTGCCCTGTACCTGGCTTCCTCTTACTTTTTTTCCCTCACTTTTCCTGGCAGTAAGAAAGATTTAGGGAATGGCAACTTTAATAGATGTTCTTTTACATAGAAAAAGAGGTCACATACATAATCCAGCCAAGCGTCCTGTTATCAGCAGCCACCTTCAAAAGGCAGGCTCTGGGGAGACATATTTGTCCTCCCTGGTGTCATGCTTAAAGGTTAAGAATATCTTCATAGTAATTTATCAGATTTTCTAAACTTTCTTCGTTCTTGCTATTTTGTGCCAGTTCTACCTCCTAGGAGATATAGTTGTCTAAATTTTTATGAGAGAAAATTCTGGGTGGTAATACATATTAAAGGTTTTTATAGGCTTCTCCCAAAAGTGTTAATTAATAAGTCATTGTCAGCTTCAAGAAATGTCTCTTATGAAATTGCATGGTACTTTGTCCTCAGTACTGTCACATTTAATGTTCTCATCCATAGCTAAATAGAGGTCAGGTCTATTACATTTGCAAATGGCTCAAATCTGAGAGAAATAGTTAATATACTATATGGCAAAGTTTGAAAAATAATTAGATAAAAATTAATAGGGTAAATTCTGCACTTATGCTTAGAAAGTCTGCTTTGTGTGGAAGGAATTTGAAAAATCCTCATCTATTAATCAGTAGTTCAGGTCAAAAAGATTTCTGGTTTTGAATAACCCTACACTAAATGGAAGTCAACTGTCATAACTGATAAAAATAAATTAATTTTAGGACACATTAATCAAAGTAACATCCAGAGTGAGGGATGGTTTTAGTCTACTTATTGATTAGAGTACACTTGGAGTGTTGTTTAATTTTAAATTAATCTATTTATTCAAACAATATTTATAGGGTACTTGTTATATGCCATGCCACATGCTAGACATCAGGTATGTGTTAGGGAACAAGAATCACGTAGTCCCAGCCTTCACTGAGTTTTCAAGTCAAACATTAACCAGCAACAGCCTGGGCACAGAATTGGAAAAGGCTTATAGTTGGAGCCATTGAAGATTTTTTTTTCACCAGCTTGTGATGTATAGACTCTGGGACAGGGAAATTATGCTATATTGAAAAGCTAATGTATGTGCTCAAAAATCAAAACAAGATAAGGATGGATATGAAGACAGGAAGGTTATTGTGTATATAGTGAAAGTAGAGCAGTCCTTTGACTGAAAGGTCAATGATAATAAAGATATAATGGGTGTAAATGTGCAAGTAGGCTAGAATGATGGGGGAAGTAGAGAGTGGAATGTCTGAATTTCCCAGGTTGAGCTGTTTTTCAGGACCATTTATAGCCATGGAAGTGGAATGATTGGTTGGAGTAGATTTCAGAAGGTCATTGGAGACAAGGAATACGAGGAATTGAGAGGGAGCTAATAGTCCTAAAAAGCATGTTAACAAATGAAAACATATCTGGAAAAGGGTGACTAGAATAATGAGGGGAATTCCTATTCAACTCTACAACAAAAGCCTACTATTACTGATTGCCTACTATATTTGGGACACTGTTTCAGAGCTTCCGGCAATACAAAGATGAGTAAGACATGGGACTTGATCTTATGAAGGCTGCAGGAATTTGAAAAAGAGAAGACCTAGAGGGAACATCTTTAAGTATTTAAAGTTCTGTCATTTTAAAAGGAATTACACTTGTCTCTGTGGCCTCAGAAGGCAAAATTGTTATTGAGTAATGAAACTTAATAGGGAAGTAGATTTTTCCGAAATCTGAATAAGAATTTGTAAAATATACATACTTATATATGCATATATGACAATAAAGCAATAAAACATGTAACACTATAACAATAAAAGTGGAAAGGAAAAATACCATAATCCAGTTTACTAACATGTAAACTGTTTTCATCTTTTATTTCTACCTTGTCCATATATCTAATAATTTTTGCATAGTTTTAACATAGCCTACATGTAATGCCATATCTGCTAATTTCACTTAGCATGACCTTGTCTCATGCTTTAACATTGCCTTTATAAGTTTTTTATTTCCTTTATTTTTACTAATTTACTATAAACTATTGCTTTTAGAAAAATGATTTGTACTTATTTTAACAAATCAAGGAGGAAAAAAATTTTTAAATTAAAAAGCAACTGAAATTTCACTGTACAGAGATAATCATTACTAATGTGTTTTGTAACTTTCCCTCTAGACAGCTTCTTTGCTTAGGTACATAACGATAGATAATAGATAGATAGATAGATAGATAGATAGATAGATAGATAGATAGATAGGAAGAATAGGCAGGCAATTTTATATAGATAAGATTGTATTATATATTTCTGTAATATGCTTTTTCACATAACACTTTTTAGGATATCTTATATCAATAACTAAAATATATCATTTTCATGGGTTATATGATAATTCATTTTATATATGATACTATGCCATGTATTTTAGACGCATAATCTTTAATTCTTTCAAAAATCCCACAAGGTTAAGGATATTATGTAGATTTTATAGATTAATAAGTTGAGATTTGAAAAGGTTAAGTAACTTGTCCAAATCACAAAACTAACAAGTAAAAGAGCAATATTTTAAACACCCTTGCCGCCACTTTCTTTCCATATTCTTTCCAATGTTTGAATTATTTGGTGATTCAGTGTTCATGTTTATATGATTGAATAAATAGAATAAATGACTAAATAATATTAATATCTAATAATCAATTAGTTGACTCTCAGTGAACCTTTAATCATAATTATTCCTTTTTTTGTCCATCTTTTGCTTTTCTATATAGCCGTCACTATTTTTTTTACTCAAAGAGTCCAACAGATCTTTCAGTTTCCAAAAGGTCTTGCAAGCACATGAAATAATTTTTTTTCTTTCTTTTTTCTGGAAGCCTCCCTCCCACAGCCTTCTGTTCTACTCCAATCTGGACTGGTTTTTCTTCAGACATGGTGCAGAACTGTTATGCTGAATTTTCTTTTGCCATTGTATTCTACTGGATTCTCAAATTCCTGGATTCCATGACTTTTGTTTCTTTGTTTATTTTGTTCTTTTCAGTATTATGGAAAAAAATCGATGTAAACAAAAGTAGACGTAATAGTATAATGAACCGACCCCTCATGTAATCTTCTTTATCAGTGTCAACATTTATCAACACATGACCAATCTTGGTTTAGCTATACTCTTGTCTACCTTCACCACCCCATATTATTTTGAAGCAAAGCCTGAATTTCACATTTTGTCCATAAGATTTTTCAGTTTATATCTCTAAAAAAAAGGATTCTTTACAAGTTTTTTTTTTCACAGTTTATTTGAATCGGCACCTAAATAAGACTTACATATTGTAAATGATAAATATGTCCTAAATCTCTTGTAACCTCTAGGTTTAATCTCTTAATCTCCTCTATTTCTTTTGTTTATTTATTTATTTATTTTAATTTGTTGAAGAAACTAAGTTGTTATTGTAATCTGGATTTCACTGCTTGCATAGTGTCATTTAACATGTTCCTTTGTCCCCTATATTTCTATAATAGTATTTAGATGTAGAAACTTCAATTTTTTTGGCAGTTCTACTTTTATAGGAATCTTGTGTTCTTCCATGAGAAAGCCCATGATATCAAAGCCTCTCTTTTTGTGAAAGCAGCTGTCAAAGTTCCGTACATGATCTCTTAAATCATTAGGCATTGCAGAATGGTGATATTCCAATACTCTTTATTCATTTATTAGTTGACATATCTCTGTAAAAGGAAACCTCTTCTTTTCTACTATTTGGATACTCAGTGGTCCAATTTATTTAAAAAAGGCAGGAAAATGATAATTTTCTTAAAATATGGGAGTTTTCAAAAAAAAGAAGCTATTTTGCTAGCATTCTCTAATAGTATCCAGTGAGGGTTTTTATTTTCAAAATTGTTAAGCCTACCAAAGTGGTTCTGTTTTCAATATTGTTTGACTATTGTGTCCCTTGCATTTTCATCTAAATTTTAGGATCAGCTTTTCAACTTCTGCAAAGATGTCAGCTAGAATTTGATAGAGATTATGTTGAATCTGGGAGAGTTTTGCCATTTTAATAATATTAAGTCTTTCTGTTTATTTAATTCTTACAATGTTACATAGTTTTTAGTGTACAATTATTATATTTATTACTTTTTTTCATAGATGCTCTTTATCAGGTTAAGGAAGTTGCATTATCATCCCAGTCTGTCATTTTAGAGTTCTTATTTTTAGGTTATGTTTTTAAGTTTTATTTTATTTATTGTTGTTATTCATTTATTAGTTGACATATCTCTGTAAAATTTTTCAGTGACACCATATGACAATTTTTCAATTACACCATAGTCAAATTTTTCTACCTTTGACAAATAGGACCATCCTCAAAATGGTCTTTTTGACCCAGTCTTTGATTGCTTCCTTGCTGTCTAATATAACATGATGTTCCAGGATCATTTTGTACATTCTTTCCTTGGTTCCTTTTGGCATATTTTCCTGGTTTTCAGGACACATATCCCTTAATAGCTTCCTAAGAAAAGAGAATAGAAAGTAAAATTTTTGAGTCCTTAGACGTCTGCTTATAGATAATCTCTCAATTGAAAAATTGGCTGGATGTAGATTTTTATGTTGTAAATCTTTTTTCCTCAGGATTTTACAGTCATTTCTCCATTGTCTCTAATAATCAAGATTGCTATTAAGAATCACAATGCCTTTTTGATTTTTGATTCTTTGCGTATTTCATGTATATTTGTTTTCTCCCCTATTCTGGAAGCTTGTGAGATTGTCCTCCATCCCTGTTATTCTGTAATTTCATAAAAATGTACCCAAGTTTGGGTCTCTTATTCATTTTATGAGCACTAACTATCCCTTTCAGTCTTGAAACTTGAGTGCTTATGTCTGGGAATTATTCATTTTTAACTTTTTTCTCTCCTTTTCTTCATTCTTTCTTTTTGGAACTCCTATTATTTATGTATTAGTCCTTAACTTTCTCATTTTAATTTTTTGTTTTACTTTTGGGGAGATTTCCTCCTTCGTAACCCAGTTCTTCTGTTGAATTTTTGTTATAGGTAATGAAAACAGCTATAATATTATAAATCGTTAACCATTCTTTTTTACTCTTTATATCATTATTCTTTCTATACTGTCATAGTCTCCTGTTTTTGGATGCCTGTTGTTGCTAGGGTGTGTTTGTCTGTATTATTTTGTTTTATTTTTTGTTTTTAACTTTCATTCTGTTCTCTGCATTATATGTTTACTCTTTTTTTTCTATTTGTTTTAGTCTCTGTCTGTTGATCCTTGAATGTTCATTCACGTTTAAGTCTGAAACTATAAAAAGCTGATTATAAAAGCTTTTTGACTAGAAAGGATGGGCTTTTCACTGGGGAATCCCTGAATGTCATTATGTGGAGGTCCTCTTTCTATGACCTTTAACACTTTTAAAGGAAAAAATCTTCCATTCTCCTGCCATGAGTGTGTGGAGGTCTAAACCTGGCTATCTTCTTTTTGGCTTGAACAAGGAAAGGAGAATAATGTTCTCAGTACCCGGTAGGTAGACTTTATCTCAGTCTCCAGTTTCCATCTGGCACCTCCCCCGCACATTCTACTGTTCTTGGTTTCCCTAGGTTTGAACTCTGGTTCCATTTCTCTATAGAATAAAACTGCTGTCTTGTGGGGAAGAGTAGTAACCCAATGGTGTGGGGATGGGGAGAGAATCTGGGCATTTAACCATGTCACACTCACCACCCCGTTCTAAAGTACCTCATGCTTTTAATTCCTGAGACATTTTGGGATTTTGTGGATACCCCTCTGTAGGTCCTTGGTATTCAGGTTTCTCAGTGTTGTTAGCTTCTCTTTTTTTCTACTTCTAGAAGTATATTCACATTGTTTGGTATTGTTTCCCTTTCATTCTCTTTGTCCTAGTGGGTTAATGCATTTTTATTTCTTCGTACTCACTTTTATTGAAGATAAATATTTCTGTTCAGTTCATCATGTTTTATCCAGCACATCACCTCTACTTACTTTCCCTTTTCCAAAAATTGATTGAAATCATCTGTTTTCTTTCATTGTCTTTGTTATTGTTATTTAACAGCTTTTAAACTTTTTTCCTTTCGTGTTAGAAGGATTTTCATAGAAATAAGTGATAAATATGATTAACTTACCGTATTTACCATACAACCTGCTTTGGGTATTTCGTCAAGATAAATAAAAACGTATGTTCACTCAAAAATCTGTATGGAAATGTTTATAGCAGTTTTATTTATAGTCACCTATAACTTGAAGCAATCCAGATATCCTTTACTTGGTAAATGCACAATTGTGATATATCCTTACAGTGGAGTATATAACTCAGCAATAAAAAGGAATGAACTGCTAATACACCCAACAGTGTAGATGAATTTCAGATGCATTATGCTAAGTGACAGAAATCAGATTTAAAAAGCTGTATACTATATGATTCTATTTATATACCATCCTGGAATGGTCAAACTATGAGGAGCAGAAAACAGATCAGTGTTTCCCAGGAGCTGGGGTGAGAAAAATGAATTGCTGATCAAGAGAACTTAAAAAAAAAATCACAGGGTAATATTTGAGATTCAGAGCTAACTTTGTATGTGTATGAGTGTGTGTGTGTGCATGTTCATAAACACATATAAGCATGCATGTTTTTGCCATAAATTTCCCCTTTTATCATCATAAACTAATATTAAGTGCCTATTGAGAAATGCCTCTTTTCTTCATTATACATTATTGAAAAAGAAAATAAAAGAAGTTTGTATTTATTATTGTTTAGAAAAGGAGAAATGAATTTTTACTTTATAAATCTGAACAAGAAAAGGCTATAGTAATCTCAAAGAAGTTTTCAAGCTTCATGTTTCAAAACTTTTTTAGAGACATTTAAAATTTCATTGTTGTTGCTGCTGTTAATTTTAGGTTGTTAGAAATTAAGTTTCCTTTATGGTTAATTCCACCTTAAACCATATTGCTGCTACTTTTTCCAATTTAGAGTGTAGTATTTTGCCCTGTAACCTGGAGTCTCTGAAAATTCTAAGAAGAGTTGATTTTTCACTTTGCTTAGATTTTTACTTATTGCTCAAATGGAGTGGCAACTTAAAAGCTCCATACTTGACATTTCTCCACCAAAGATATACAAATGGTGAACTAGCAAATGAAAAAATGCTTGACATCATTAGTCACCAGGGAAATACAAATCAAAACCTCAATAAGAGATCACTTCGCACCTACTGAGATGGCTAAGATCAAAAATTTGGATAGCAACAAGTGTTGGCAAAGACATGGAGAATTTGGAATCCTTGAACATTGCTGCTGGGAATGTAAACTGGTCAAGCTGCTTTGACAAACAATCTGCTACTTTCTCAAATGATTAAACATAGAATTACCTACCATATGACCTAGCTATTTAACGCTTAGATATATGCCTAAGAGGGATGAAAATATACATTCATAAAAAAACTTATGAATGTTCATAGCAGCATCATTCATAAAAGCCAAAAGTTGGAGCAACCAAAATGTCTATCAACAGATAAGTGAATAAACAAAATGTGATATATCCACACAATGGAATATTTTTCAGCTTTAAAAAGCATCGAAGTACTGATACATGATACAACATAGAGGAACCTTGAAAACATTATTCTACATGAAAGAAACCAGTCACAAAAGACTACATACTATATGATTCCATGTATATGAAAGGTCAGAGTAGGGAAGTCTTGAGAGACAGAAAATAGATTAGTGGTTGCTGAGGGCTGGGAAAGCATTTCAGCAGTTAAGTTAGTGATAGCTAAAGGATATGGGGAAGGGGTGGGAGGATCCATCTTGAAATGATGAAACTGTAAAATTTATCATGGCCATGGTTATGCTACCTGTGAATATATTAGAAACCACTGAATTGTATACTTTAAATGAGTGGATTGTATGGAATTATGAATCTATCTTAATAAACCTGTAAATGAAAGAGATTAGGATATTCCAAAAAATATATATAATAACCAGCAAATTGAATGGCAAGAGACCAAGCATTTACCAGTGGCGCCTCTTGAAGCCCTCCTTCCCCCTCTCATTTTCCCTTTACACTCCAAACCTAAGTGTGGAAGTTCAACAGCGTGTGGTACTGCCAACACCCTTTAGAGTCATTGCCACCTCTTGTGGTCTGACTCAAGCTGAAAGAGAAGGGAGTGGAGGTGGGAGAAAGGATTTCTCTAAACCATGGCTCATGCCAAGCATAGGGCTTGCAGTCAACCAGTGCTAAAGCACTCAGGAGGCAACTGGCTACAAAAACTTCTCTCAGTAGTATGCCCTCTCCCAGGCAGAGGAAGGGGGCGGGAGGAAGGTGAAAATAACTCATTGTTACAATCCTGGTGCCAGTTCCGTGGCATGTGATATTAGATTGCTCTAAATTCAAAACAAACCTGTGCTCAAAAATATAGAGGACTATCTGGTGATGGCCACAGGGGAGGGGGGTTGGGGGCTAGGAGAATGGGGTGAAGGGTTAAAGAAGAACAAGTAAGTAGTCGATAGGTGGTCACAGGGATGGGGAGCATGGCATAGGATGCAGTTAGCATTAATATGTTGGCTAGGTGGAGGGCCAAGGGAGGGAGGGAGCAATTGTGGGGATCGTTTTATAAACTATATTAATGTCTAACCAATGTACTGTATACTTGAAACTAATAAAATTAAAATTAAAAAAAAAAAAAAACTGTGCTCCTGGAGCACAGCTTTTGGTGCTCTGCAGGATGCAAGGGAGGTTGGCCTATTTGAAGACAACGTGTGTTCTCTGTGCCCGTGTGGAACAATTGTGCCATAAGACCTCCACCAAGCATGTTGTACACCTGCTGAATGTGTCGCATAGATGGAGAGTGTGTTTAAGAATCTATTTTAATGGCAAACATTTCATTCTCAAAAAAAAAGCACACCCAAAACCCAATCTCTTTTTCTCATTGTTAGTAGTTCCAAACATTAGTTTTTTTATTTTAATGTGAGGTTAAAATGTACCTTAGTATGATTGTGAATGGTAAAGTAGGTGACAGAATTGGGTATTGGTAAATATTTTTCCGTTTTCATTAGTGTGTGAATTTTTAATATAAATATGGTAACAAAGCATTAAAGAGTTAAAATATTTTAATAAGTTTCAGTAATTTAATTTATAACCATTATAACTAAACCTATTAAATATTTTTATAATGCCAACACTTAGTTTTCTTTAAAATTCCTTGTTGACAACTGAATGGTGTCATTTTATCATACAGTAATTACATTCTTTCACTATACTTTTCTAATCAATTCTGCATGCAAGTACATGTTTTTAATGTTGTCTGACTACTCCTGTATGTTTGCTATCAAAATACACTAAACTAAAAGAAAATTTATGTTAACAAGTTTCAACTTTCTCAAATTGATACTTATTTGTGCTAATATACCACCAAAAATCTCATTAAACTGAGAGTTATTTGTTAATATTAGTAATGATAATACAACCTAACAGGAATTTTTCCTTTGTTAATTGACTTCTAACAGCTCACTTTCATTAGCATGGGCCCTTAGCAGATGACTGGGAATTTAGTGGGGAACTGTTTAGGTTGTCGCAATGATGAGGGGATGTTGTTCGGCCAGCTGTGCTAATGAGTAAGTTCGGTAGATTCACTAAATCTAAAGATTTAGATTCCAACTCTTGTCTTAACACCTGCCCACAGTGCTGGTACTTCCAAATCCTGACGCTCTCAGGGTTCTAGAGGATAAGTTCCCTTCTGTAAGCATTTTAAGTTGTAGCTTCCTTTCTTTTGCCAAGTCAGTGACCACTTGTCTGTCCACATTGACTTATAAACATTTGTTAAAATTGCTTATCCTCTGATGTTTCCTCTCCCATTCTCTTTCTCATTGTGGGTGTGTATCTTTTTTTTTTCTTTTCTTTGCTGTCAGTGCGAGATAATGTCTCCTAGATGGTGTAGAAAATGTTTTAGGTGGCTTGGTTATTGACTGGCTGGTGTACTGGCAGTTAGTGCCTAGTTAGGGCTAGGTCTACTAAACACAATCCTAACTTTGCATGAACTCAGCATAAACAGTATGTAAAGACATTAATATTTTCTATAGCTGAGTAATGTATAATCTTATTCATTACTATTTCTCAGGCTGAGCTTTTCAAAATTTAATTTACAATCAGAAATAACAATAAACACAGTGTCATGGCTCCTTATCATGAAAAAGAAGAACACACTAGATAAATTGTTTTCTTACTCTAGCATTCAGCTTTGCTACATGTTTTTTCTTTATGTTAACAGATATTTTGGTAAAAGGTCTCAGTGGGATTGTAGAGGGGCGTCAAATCTCAGTGAACTTCATCAGCTATTAAGTGACATAATGATTAGAAGGTTAAAGACTGAAGTTTTAACCCAGCTGCCCCCTAAAATCAGACAGCGTATTCCATTTGATCTTCCATCAGCAGCAGCCAAGGTGAGAACTCTCATTTGATTGAAAGTCTTATTTTAAATCATTTTAAATTATACTATGCAAGATTGCATATATTTCATATTTCACAGAAGGAAAGATCTGCTTTCTTAAAATAGGTTTAATTAATAGAGCATATGAATTGGCTTTGTATTATTTCAAGAAGCGAGCAGGAAGAATTTAACTTTAGTCATCAAATAATGTGAAAAGATTCAGTATCCTAGTGATTAAAAAATATATTTCTGCTGAATATAGAAAAAAGTACTCCAATTATAAAAAAGATTTAGTATTAAGAATTCTGAGTATCTGTAGGATGTGAAGCAAGGGAAGTTGTGTTTCTTCCTCTAGGATTTTTTTTTAAGTGTAAATAGCTGTCTTCTAGAATAATTTAGATGCAGCCCTGTTCTTGAAACCTTAAAACTCTGTGATCATGTAAGATGTGAAGTTCAACATATCAGAAAGCCAAATAGTATTTTACCTAATCCCTTTTCACATTTACTTTTGAGGAGTGCAATGCTTATATATTCTCTGAAATTCTTCAAATCTGGACATAACTTTGTTGACAAAGACTATTTATTGCTTCGTTTTATCTTTAAAGCTTAGAGTAAGCATTTCGTAAATATTACTGGAAAAATTTAAATGATCCAATTTTTCATCCACTATTTTAAAATTAGAATTAAAAATAAGAGTTAATACATTATTATATCATATTTTATTTAACTAATATCCCCCAAGTCGTTATGCTTACATAAATAAAATTGTATCTTTTTATAAAAATACTTTGCTACTATAGACGTTTTCACTACCCTGCTTTCTTATGTATTTGAATTTTTATTTTTACTTTACAAAATGTTTCCCCTTAAGAGGAAGCTACAATTGTTTGATTTATGGTGTTAGCAAAGGGCTTGGTTTGCATGCATTGTTTGTCATTAGTGTCTGTCATTGGCATGAACATGTGACTGAACTACTAACTCCATGTTGGTGTTTTTAAATGAACATGTTGACATCTTTGGGAATTTTCTTTTATATCATTCTATATAAAAAAGAAAAAAAGGACACAATTCATTATTGCATCAATTGTTCTGTTCTTATGCTGTGTTTCTAAACATTGTTATTTTCTCCCACAAAGGAATTGAATACCAGCTTTGAAGAGTGGGAAAAATTAATGAGAGCTCCAAATCCGGGTGCCACTGAGACTGTTATGGGGTTGATTACTCGCATATTTAAACAAACTGCTATTGCCAAGGTACTCATTGCTGGGCCATCATGTGTTTGTCTTGTTACAAATTATTTAATGTATTTTAATATTTTTACTTAAGCAGCTTGTTTGCATACTATAACTTCTTTGCCATTTAATTTTTAACTGTTTATTATTTAAAAATTCAGAAATGGTCCAAGTAAACAATAGCACATTGAACACCATTATACCTATTCATATATCGATCCTTTCCAATATATGGATACACTTTGATGGTGTTTTACACATTAAAGGACATACATATATTCATCTTCATTATCAGCTTTTTCCATGGTTTTACTACATAATTGCTACAAATAATTTTTTTTATTTGTCAATCATTTTTAATTGGTGTTATGTTTTTAGTTCCCTACAGAGATAGATGTGCTCATGTTCTATTTGTCTAAAAGTGCAAATTGGAGGATGTTAAAAGTTTTTAAATTGCAGTGTGACTATCACGTAGACTCATCACACATTGTTTGTTGTTGTTTTCACAAGCATGGTGGAACTTATACATACTAATAAGTGTCATCCCTCTCCAATTCTGAGATATTTCATGACATAATTTTTTTAAATGAAGTTTATTTATATATAATTTACATACAGTGAAATTTGTCTTTTTAAAATGTATAGTTTGATAAAGCTTGCCAAATAAGTATCAATATTTTCATTACCCAAAAAAAGTTCCCTCATGTACCTTTGCAGTCATTTTTCTCACAGCCAGCCCTCTAGATCTTGGCAGTCACAGATCTGCTTCTATCACTATAGTTTTGCATTTTCCAGAATATCACAAAAACAGAATCATATTGTATGTAGCCTTATGTCTGGCGTCTTTCACTTAACATGAGGCTTTTGAATATTGATTCATGTTTTTGCATGTCATTAATTTTTTCACTTTTATTGCCAAATAATCCAATGTATGTGTATAACAATTCTTTTATTCCTTTATCAGTTAATGACCACTTGGGGTATTCTCAATTTAGTCTATTATAAATAAGCCTGTTATAATCGTGTGTACAGGTCTTTGTATGGACATATTTTTATTTCCCTTGAGTAAATAACTAGAAATGGGACTATAAGGTCAAATGAAAAATGTAGGTTTATCTTTATAAAAAGCTGCCAACTTGTTTTTCAAAGTACAGTATGATTTTGTATTCCTACTGGCAGTATATGAGAATTCCAGTTGTTCTAAATCTTTGTCAGCACTTGATATTGTCAGCACGTGGTATTATCAGCACTTAATATTATCAATTTTTAAATTTCAGCCATTCTTCTTCATATGTAATGATATCTCATTGTCATTTTAATTTGCCTTTCCTTAATGGCTAGTGATATTGAACATATTTTCATGTGCTTTTTAGGCATTTGTTTTCTTTTGAAAAGTATCTATTCATTAAAGCCCATATTTATATTGGGTTATAAGAGCTCTTTACATATTTTATAAACAAGTCCTCTAACATATGTGTCATTTCCAAATATTTCTTCCAAGTCTGTGGATCTCATTTTTATTTTCTTAACATTGTTTTTCAAAGAACAGAAATTTAAAATTGATAAACAGTCCAGTTTATTAATTTTTTTCTTTTATGTTTTGTTCATTTTGGGTCTTAATTTTTGCTTAATCTCAATTTACAATGATTTTCTCCTATTTTTTTTTTTTAAGAGTACTGTAGCTTTAGGTTATATAATCTATACACTATTTTGAATTAATTTTTTATGTGGTACAAAGTAAGGATAGAAGTTCAGTTTGTTTTTTGTTTTATTTTGTTTTGTTTTTTGCATACTGTTTTACATAGTAACTATCAATTTTCATTCCCACCAACAGTCTACAGGGTTTCCTTCCTGTACATCCTCACCATCACTTATTATTTCTTGTCTTTTTGATAATAGCCATTTTAACATTCTAACAGGTGTGAGTGCTATTAAGAATTGACTTTTTAATAGTATTGAATCTCCTGATCCATGAAGAATATCTCTCTAATTTAGGTCTTTAATATCTCTCAGCAATATTTTCTAATCTTCTAAAATACATTTCATTAGATTTATTTCTAGGAATTTAATGTTCTTTTATGTTCTTGTAAATGGTATTTTTTAAATTTAGATTTCTACTTTTTCACTGTTAAATGTAGCATTATTATCCATTATCATATATTGACCTTTTATCCTGTGACCTTGCTGAACTCACTTATTAGTTTTTATACTTTTTTGTAAATTATTTGGGATTTTCTACATAGAACATCATATTGTCTGTACATAAAGACACTTTTATTTCTTCCTTGTAATCTGTAGGTCTTTTATTTGTCTTGCCTATCACACTGAAGGAGCACAAGTACAATTTTGAATAGAAGTGAAATGATCAAACAGCCTTTTTTGCTGCCAATCTTAGAATGCATTCGGTCTTTCTCTATTAATTATGATGTTATCTTTAAGTTTTTCTTAGATGTCCTTTCTTAGGTCAAGAAAATTTCCTTCTTTTCCTAGTTCGTTTATGATACATATAAAATTTTTTCCTTTGGCAGGTCTGGGTTAGGAAGAAGGTGACTACCATAAAAGTGGATAAGAAGAAAACACCTAAAATTTAACAAAATTATAAAGGCTGAACGTGGGCTATCATGACAGTTCAAAATATCAGGGGGTCCTGACACAAGTAGTTTACCCTCACACACAAGCCTTATTTTCATTTGCTTCTACCTGGTACTGACTAGGAAATCAGAGAGTATCTTCATTAGTGGAGTACAAGCATAATACCCTGCCTATTTCCAGGACGCTTTTCTCATACTAAGCAAAAGCCTTATGTAACTGTGGGAATGACAAAAGATGCCCTCTCCCAGCCTCCAAAGCCCAGCCCAGGAACAACTGCTTCTGGGGGTCTGGGTAGAAACAAATGCTGCATATCACTAAGGGTTGAGCAGGAAACCCTATGGAAATCAAGACCTTGCACTTATATAAGACAGATTTGTTACTGCCAGAAGAGGAGCAGAAATGTCTCTCCTGTGCAGAACCACTCAGTTACAAGACATAGTTTGGTTGCCACAGGGCAAAGGGGCAAACAGCAGGAAAGTTCCACCCCCAAGACTCAGCTGAAGCAAAGGGCTTGTCTTCTTATACTGAGTTCCTACCGGAGACCCAAGAGATTTCCTGCCTCCTACCATGAACTTAACACTAAGAAATAGGGTCAATCTCCTACTAGGGGAGAGAGACTCACTTTTATAGTACAGACATGGTACAGACATGCAGGGACTGGTGAAAGCTAAGAATACAACTGGCACACTTAGAAAAACCTTGGTATACTATCATAAGATAGAAGTATCCCACTATTGGCGGAATTTGAAGTTTGTGGTGCACTGAAGGTAAACGTAACCAGAGAACCTAAATACAACTGAATACTGACTAGATTGTCTTATTCCCTCCCATACTATCACCCTGAAAGAAAAAGAATCATGCCCATTTCTGGATGTAAGCATCATTTTATCTCAGTCAGTCCTATTCTTCTAGACATAATTTCTAGCATTAAATAGAAATTATGAAATAAAAATTAAATTTTAAAAAAAAATCCATTAAGAGCGATAAAGCAATCAATAATGCCAAATGGAGAAATGACCCAGATTGTAGAAATATTACATAAGGACTTTAAAAAACATATGAATAGTATGTTAAAGGACATAGTAGAAAAGATAAACAATATGCATAAAAAGATGGAGGCTGTCAGAAGAAATTTGGAAACTATAAAGACAGTAAAATGGAAATGATAGAAATAAAAAATATTTTCTGAGAAAAAGAAAATTCTTCCAATCAGCTTATAAACCAATAGTAGAGATAAAATGTGGTCATGAAAAATCTAAATGTCCTAACTATTTATTCTAGAGAAACGAAAACTTAGCTTTATACTTGTAGTGCATCAATACAATGGAATACTCAATGAAAAAGAATGAACTATTGGTAAACGCAATGAATCAGATGAATCTTAAAAGCATATACTGAATGAAAGAACTCAGTCTCAAAAGTTTATATACATCATGACACCACTTTTATAATATTTTCAAAACACTAGAATTATAGTGATAGAAAATACTATTATACCAATGTCATTTTCCTGGTGTTGATATTGTAATATGGTTACCTAAGAAATTATCATTAGGGGAGGCTAGTTTAAGGGTACACAAGAACTCTACATTATTTTTGCATCCTGTGGTGGACCTTTTTATTTCCAAATTTAAAAATGTATGTATAGTAGATACAATAAAACAACACAATGACAAAAAAATTTCTAAGTTAATCCAAAAAAAAAAAAAAGGAACAGAGAACAACTGGGTCAAATAGAAACAACTAACAAGATGATAGGTTTAAAATAAATCCAGGTATATCAATAATTACATTAAATGTACATGATCTAACCTACCAATTAAAAGGCAGGAATTGTCAGATTGCATAAATCATATAGTATCTACAAAAAGATCTCTAAGTATGAAAGCTAAGGTTAAAAATAATGCATGAAAAAAGATATATCAGGTAAACAGTAATCAAAAGAATGCTGAAGTAGATATATTGATACCAGATAATGTGGACTTCAGAACAAAGAATACACCCAAATTAGAGAGGAGACTTATATAATGATAAAGGAGTCAATTCATCAGTTATACATAATAGTCCTAAATATGTGTATATCTAGTAACTAAAACTAATCACTAAAAATTTTTTAGAAAACGGAAAAGGAACAAATATCTTCCAAATAATTTTATGAATCTAGGATTATCCTGATACCAAGACCAAGCAGACTGAGAAAACTACAGATCAATATCCTCCATGAATGTCAAAATTCTTTACAAAATATTAGCATATCAAATTTGCTAATACATTAAAAAGTATTTATACCAGCAATACAGAGTTTCTTTAACATTTAATTAATTAATCATTGTAATTCACATTTTAACGATGTAAAAATGGAAAACCTTGTAATTATCCTAATCACATGACAGAATCCGACATTCATTCTTGATAAAACCTCTTGGCAAAGTAGGAATAGAAAGGGACCTTCCTCATCCCAATAAAAAGCATTTATGAAAAACATACAATTAATATACTTAGTGCTCAAAGACTAAATGCTACTCATTTGAGATGAGGAGCAAAACAGGAGCTGCTCCCACCACTTCTGTTCAACATTGTTGGATTCTTATAACTGTCCAGTAAGACTAGAAAAAGAAATAAAATTTATGCAGATACAAAAGGAATAAATAAAATTGTCTATATTCACTGACAACATCATGGTCCAAATAGAAAGTACAAGAACACTCAAGCTGCTAGAACTAATGAGTGAATTTATCAAGGTCACAGGATTCATGTTCAATATACAAAATTCATGTGTAGTTCTATATGCTACCAATGAAAAATTGGAAATTGAAATTTTGAAAATACAACTTACAATAACATCAATAAACATGAACTACTTTATTATTCAGTATTTATTATCATTAATTATTTATTATTCAACAAAATATAAAACACCATTTAGAGAATGTAAAGCAAACTTAATAAATGACAAGGGAGATTATGTTAATGAATCACAAGATTCAGTATTGTTAAGATGCCAGTTCCCTATAAATTAATTTATATATTCAATGCAGTACTAATCAGAATCTCTGTAGTCTTTTTTATAGAAATTGACAAGCTGAATGTAAAAATTTATGAGGTAACACCAATGACTTACTATAGCCAAAACAACTCTGAACAAAGTTGGAAGACTCATACTATATGATATAAATACTTACTATAAAGTTACAGTAATCAAAACTTTGTGGTATTGACATGAGGAGAGACATTTATATTAAGAACCAGAAAAGAGAGTCCAGAAATTGACCTTCACATAGATTGTCAGTTGATATTAAGAAAGGGGATGAGATAACTATCAATTGGAAATGATAGTTTTTTCAACAAATGACAATTGGATATCCTGAAAAGAAAAAATGAGCTTTGACCATTATTTCACAACATACATAAAAGTTAACTTGAAATGGGTCAAAGACACAAATGTAGGTAACCTATAAAATTTCTTGTAGTATACATTCATAAAAATATTCCCAGCCTTTGGTTGTGACTTTCAAAGAGCACATACTTTTTCTTTAATTATTCAAATTTACTGAGATAACAGTGATTAACAACATTATATAATTTTCATGTGTACAGCATTATAATTTGACCTCTGAAAGCATATACTTTAAAAGGAAAAAATGAGACTCAAAACTAAAGCTTATTGTGTTTTAATAAAGTATGATATATGAAAGACTTATGAAAATGCAAGTGTAAAATACAGATTAGAAGAACATATTTACAACACATTCACCCTGCTCCATTTTCCTGTATTACAATTTTTTTTCATAATTTTTGGTTTGATTGGTGTTCATTGTTTAAAATATGACTGTTAACAATTCACAGATGAGCTATAATTACATTTCTTTGACAACTGTTGTTTTTCTTAGAGTTAATAGCTATCTTATTTTTTGTTTGTTTCCTTACTTGCTTAGCTTTCTTTTTTACTTCATACTGAGTACAGAGTGCTTGCTTAAGAGAAAAGAATGTATTTGAGAACCTTTTAGATAATTTCCTATCTGTGGTAAGAAACCCTTGTTGGAAGTCAGAGTGTTGATAGTCAGTAGGAAGTTGGTGTCTAATGCCTTGAAGGGATAGAAAAGAGATGAAAAGTCAGTTGTCTATAGATTGGAATGTTTCCACAGATTAATGGCAGCAGAGGATCAGTCCTTGCCTTGCCACCCTAATTCCCTAGTTTTTAGTCATTTTTCATTCCCTCCCTATTAGAACCTCTGTTCTCAACCACCTACATAAAATGGAAGTATGTATTTCTATTCCTGGGCTGCAGCCAGAAATAATTAGTTCATGGCATTACTGAATTGGAATCCTTCAGACATTTCCCTCAGAAACATTGATATCCAGTAGTTAGAGTCTATGGTAACTGTAAATAATACAGTTTAGCTACATTATAGATGTAATAGACTTTGGGGAAGGTAGCTAGTTATGGACTACATTTAATATTGTTTTTGTGAAAAAATGTTTTACCGAAACCAATTTGTAAATGAACTTTCAAAATACCGCAGATTATAAAATTGCTACTATGTTGTATGCAAACTAGTGTTGAAACTTCCTTTCTTTGGCTAAGTGTTTTTTTGACTAATTTAGCAGATATTTATTGAGTGCTTACTTTGTGGCAAGGATTATGCTTAGTGCTAGGCAGGCATGGTGAACAAGATACAGTGTCTACCTCTCAAGGAATCTGAATATGTTGGGGAAGACAGAGAAATAAATGTTCAACTACAGAATATATTTAGTGCTTCAAATTATGGAAGCACATGAGAGAAGACTCTTGGCCTAGTCTTGAGGGGCAGGGCTGGCGTTCAGGAAATATGTCCCAATGGGATATAAGATTTAGCCAACTGAAAAGGAAGGGAGTGAAACAGGAAAGGGATGGGGCTGATGGAGTATATTTCATACAGATGAATAGTTTTTGCAGACTCACAAAGATAACCAGAAATGGCATGTTTAGGGAACCAACAGTAGGTCATCATGGCTAAAGCATAGAGTGTCATGGAGGAAATCTGAGGGAGACTAGGCTGGAGATCACAGAGAACAGTAACCATACCAGGAAAGTCACAGTTCCTAGTTTGTAATTTATCCTCAGGGTTCTGAGTAATCAGGTATAGTACAATAGAGTAAAATGTTCAGTTAGTGTTTCAGAGAAAGAATAATAGCTGTGTGGAATGTAGAGAATGCACTGGAAGAAGCAAGCTGTCAGGCAGAAAATCCAGTTGGGTTGCAGCACTGGTAATCCAGACTCACGATGGGTGATCCGAACCAAAGCAGTGGCTGTACCACATCTTAATTGGAAAGAAAGGAATAATTCAAAAGTTATTGAGATGGTAAATCAGTGGACATTGGTGATTGACTGAGTATGGAGGGGAGGGACAAAGTAGAATCTAGATTTCTTCCTTGGTCAGCTGGGTTGATGTTTGTGACTGGGAGAAACAGGAGATACAGTTTGTGCACAGTCCCCTGTTAAGTATGATCTGTGCCAAACTCAGCAAGGCACAAGATGTTAGATAATAGAAGATTTTTTTGTACTCTGCAACATCATATTAGAAATACTTTTCTCTTTATTGAGTCATTTGAACAATTATGTTGAGGAATTTAAAAATGATTATAACTATCTATTGATAATTTATCTAATTTGAAAATATTGATGAATAAGAAGATGTTTAAGGAAAATAATGTTTTCAAGTAAATGCATTTGTGTGAATATATTGTTATTTATAGGATATGATATTGTAAGGTCATTTACCTTTATTATTTATAGTATTTAATTTTTTAAAGACTAACCACATAATGAATAAATTAATGCATGAAATGGAAATTTTTTTCTTGTTAGCTCTTCTAAGGAAGCAAATACTTCCCACATCCATTTATATGAAAAGGTTTTAATACTTGTTCATTAATCGTGGTTAAAGAACAATGAGCTAGAAAGGACCCCTGAGGGTCATCTATCCTCTTCCTTTGCTCTAGGCAGAGTTATGTCAAAAGCCCTCCAGACAAATGTGTCTCCATCTATCCTAGTTTTACAGAGCTCCAGGATAGGTTTCTTCCTCTGCTCTAATCTTCTCCATTTCCTCATATCCTACAGTGTCTTCTGGGCAGACAGGAATATAGTACCAGTGCTTCAAATTAGGTCATATTGATATTATACTTTTTAATATATACAGTGATACAGTACTATACAGTTATGGTATTGACATGTCATCCATGTGCTGTATAAACATTTATGCTGGTCTGCCTTTTGAGATTAAGTACTTGTACTTATTATGAGGATAGAGGTTGTATAAGTTTTAAGTATGTTTGTTATTATCTCCTTAGTTTTGTTATTATATTATCAAGGTGTCTTTTTCAGATATTTTTTAAAATCAGACGTAAATTTTATTTTTATTTTTTTAAATAATTTTTTTATTTTTTAATTATAGTTGGCATTTGATATTATATTAGTTGTAGATGTACAACATAGTGATTAGACATTTATATAACTTAGGAAGTGATCACCCTGACAAATCTAGTACCCATCTGACACCATACATAGTTATTACAATATTATTGACTATATGCCTTATGCAGTACTTTACATCCCCATAACTATTTTGTAACTACCAATTTGTACTTCTTAATCCCTTTCCCTTTTTCACTCATCCTACAAACCTTCTTCTTATCTGGCAACCATCATAATGTTCTCTGTGTCTATGAGTTTGTTTCTGTTCTGTTTGTTTGTTTATTCTATTCTTTAGATTCCACACGTAAGTAAAATCATATGGCATTTGTCTTTGTCTGTCTGACTTACTCCACTTGACGCAGTACCCTCTAGGTCCATTTATGTTGTTGCAGATGACAAGATATTATTCTTCTTACAGCTGAGTAATATTTCACTGTATATATACACCACCTCTTCTTTATCCATTCATCCATGCATGGACACCCAGGTAACCTCCATATCTTGACTATTGTAAATGATGCTGCAATGAACATATGGATTCACATGTCCCTTTAAAGTAGCGTTTGGGGTTTCTTTGGATAAATACCTAGAAGTAGAATAACTGGGTCCTTCTTTGTCTCTTGTTGTAGCCTTTGTTTTAAAGTCTGTTTTGTACCCCAGCTTTTTGTTTCTTTCTGTTTTCATGAAACATCTTTTTCTGTCATTTACTTTCAGTCTATGTGCCTTTCAACCTGAAGTGAGTCTCTTGTAGGCAGAATATGTAAGAGTCTTGTTTTCTTATTCATTCAGCTACCTTTTCTTTTCATTAGAGTATTTAATCCATTTACATTTAAGGTAATTATTGATATGTTGTTATTGCCATTTTATTATTCATATTTTTTATTGCTTTTTCTTTTTGTTCTTCTTCTTAAAGAAGTCACTCTAACATTTCCTGTAATACTGGCTTGGTAGTGATGAACTCCTTTAATTTTTTCTTGTCTGGGAAGTTCTTTATCTGTCCTTCAATTCGAAATGATAGCTTTGCTGCGTAGAGTCATCTTGATTGTGGGTCCTTATTTTTTGCCAGAGGCCAGCTCCAGCCAAGTCCAGGGCTGAAGGAAACGTGGAGTCGACGAAGGAAGAATGACAATGAGAGAGCTGAGCTGCAAGGCAGTTCTCTACTTTATTTGTGTACACATAGAGTTTATATATTGTTTGATTATATAACATTGTTTTTTCATAGGCTTGTTTCATACATTTATCATTAACTGATTCTTTGCCTACACCTGATCCCCATTGTCTTATAATAATCATCTTATGTCCTAGGAATTTCTTCTTGTTCTTATTTCTGGTTAACTGACCCTATTTACTTCATAAATTGTATTACTGACAAGCTATTCTATTTCAAACCGCTGAAACGAGCAAAGCCACAAACTTATATTTAATATTTAACCTATAATGTATTTCATTTTCTTACCCTTATGACCTATCATATTACTTTCCTATGATTAATGTGTGAAGCAAAGCAGAGAGACAGACTTTTTCTCTTAAGTCTCATAATCATAAAGGCAGCATTTACATTTTATTTTCCTATAATGTTGATTTAGCTGTCTTCTAAAACTATTATGCTGATCCTTGGTAGGAAGGCAACTAGGAGGGCCCTGCCTGGCGAGTCTCATTATAAAAGATAGATCATAATATCACACTCGTTTCCCATTTTCATCTACTATTCTAACTCTATCTATATATGGTCCTGTATAAGGTAAAGTAGGTAAGGGAGAGGGGGGCAACTTTCCCATAGACTTCTTTCCCAGAGGGGGCCACCATGCCCTACCCCCTATCACAATAGGTGCTTAGGCGCCGGTACTTTTTGTGGGCGTAACAGGGGCCTTCCACTTAAGCACTGACACAATGGCCTGTTCAGGAAACAAATCTTGCTTTCTCCTTTCATCAGGTTACTTGATTAATTTCTCACTACTCATATTTCTTCGTGCCCTCTTCTTGGAAGAATTGCCTTTTCCTCTAACACTCCCCTCCATTCCCAAGGACGGAACAGTAATCAAAAACGATACATAAATTTCTAATATAGACAATACAGAAGAAAGCAACAAGCACATATGACTCCAGCATCGCTTGCTTTGCAAGCGACGCTTCACTCCAGCTGCGACTGTGTCAAACAGCTTAAGGTCTGTGGCCTGTGGCAACTTTTCATCACTTTGAATATTTCCTGCCAATCCCTTCTGGCCTACAAAGCTTCTTTTGAGAAATCAGTTGGCAGTCTTATGGGAGCGCCCTTGTAGGTAACTAACTGCTTTTTTCTCACTGCTTTTAAGATTCTCTCTTTGTCTTTAAACTTTAGCATTTTAATTATGATGTGTCTTGGTGTGGGCCTCTTTGGGTTCATCTTGTTCGGGAAGCATGCACTTCCTGGGCTTGTATGTCTGTTTTCTTCTCTAGATTGAGGAAATTTTCCATCATTATTTCTTGAAAAGTGTTTTCAATTCTTTGCTCTTTCTCCTCCTTCTGGTATCCCTATGATGTGGTTGTTGATATACTTGATGTTGTCCTGGAAGCCCTTTAAACTACTCTCATTTTTTTTGTTTTGTTTTGTTTTGTTTTTGGATTCTTTTTTCTTTTTGCTGTTCTGATTGGGTGTTTTCTTCTACCTTATATTCCAAATCACTGATTCGATCATCTGCTTCATCTTATCTACTTTTGATTCTCTCTAATATATTCTTCATTTCAGTTATTGTATTCGTCATTTCTTACTGGTTCTTTTTTGTGTTTTTTCTCTCTACTTTTATGTTTTCTATTTCTTTGTTAAAGTTCTCACTGAGTTCTTCTACTTTTCCCCTAAATTCATTGAGCATCCTTATAACAAGTGTTTTGAACTCTGTATCTGGTAGATTACTTGTCTCCATTTTGTTAGTTCTTTTTCTGGAACTTCATTCTGTTCTTTCACTTGAGACATGTTTCTATATCTCTCCATTTTTGCTGCTTCCTTGGTTTGTTTCTATATAGTAGGTAAGGCTGCTATGTCTCCCGGTCTTAGTAGAGAGGCCTTACAAGTTGGTGTCCTGTGGGGCCCACTAGCATAGTCTCCCAGATTATCTGACCTCGGTACTCCAGGTGAGTCCTTTGTATGGTCATATATGCCCTTCTATTGTAGTTGAGTCTTGATTGTTGTTTGCATGGCAATGGAAGTGATTGACCCTTGGGCCGATTGGTTGTAAGGACTAGCCAGTGACTACAGTGGAGGAGCTATTGTGCTGAGGCTGGCCCTACAGAGCAGAATTCACTTTAGCAGGATTCTGGTGCATACCCCTTCTGCCCTTTGGGTGTGTCATCCTCATATGTGGCCCCAGGTGGTTGCTCTAGCTCAGACTGAAGCCAGCTATTGGCATGCAAGCTGGAACCTCCAGGAAAAAGCCCCAACCACCACAGGCAAAATTCAGCCATAGCTTGTGCCCTGTCTAGGGCCACCTGGCATGAACCATCAGACAATCTGCAGATGGCCATCACCCACACCAGGCTCAGATGTGCCCTGAGAGAACAAGCTGCAAACCAAGGCCAGCTGCTGCTAGTGCCAGGCTTAAGGCTGCTCAGCAAAAGGTACAGAGCACACTGAGGCCAGATGCTTTTTGTTTGGGGTTTGCCAACATCTGAAAGATTTCAGAGTCCACAGCATGAGCCAAGACAGGCTGTTTGTATGTAAAAGTTACAGGAAGCAGCTTGGGTGGGCCCACAAATTGGATGGGGCAGGGTCTTCAGGAAATCATCAGGGCAGGACAAATGATGTTAGCCAGGTTGATGGAGACTCAGAGATGGTGGCTGCCTGCATGTGCATGCCAGCAATGGGAAAGGCTCGACAAAGGATCCATGGCTTTTGTCAGCACTTCTGTCTGAGAGAAAGCTGTTCCTCCAGCCCTCACCCTGAAGCCAAACAATTCAGTTCCTCTCCATATATCCCTGGAGCATTTCAAGCAGCTGCCCCAGTGCTGGAGCTTAGAGCGACTGAGTCTGTCAGCAAGTAAGTCAGCACGCAGGCCCCTTAAGAGGAGTGCCTGAGACTCCAGCTGCCCTCTGTCTCACTCTGCCACAATTTCCACTGGTTTTTCACAGCCAAAAGTTGTGGGGACTTCTCTTCCCAGAACAGGAGCCCTGGGCTGGGGAGCCTAGTGTAGGGCCAGAACCCCTTGCTCTTCTGGGGGTATCTCCGCAGCCTGGATATTTCTCCCAATTCTCAACCACCACACATGGGTGTGGCACCAGCCCATTTTGCATCTCTGCCCATCCTACCAGTTTTGAAATGGCCTCTTCTTGTGTCCCTAGTTGTAGGACTTTTGTTCAGCTAGACTTCAGACGACTCCCAATGATGGCTGTTCTATAGTTTAGTTGTAATTTTGATGTGGTTGTGAGAGAAGGCAAGCATAGCGTTTATCTACTTCATCATCTTGACTGGAATTTCAGATATTTCTTAATGATCAGAAGTTTAATAATGATAATAAGCAGTACATAATTATGATAAACACTAAACAAAGGAAATGAATATCAAATAATGTTACTGGTGAAAAGTCAATTAGTAAAGGATCTCAGATAATAAGAATTACTTTTCTCTTATATCATTATTCTTATTGCTTTTAATATTTGTTGAGAATACAGTGGATGCAAATAAACAGATTCTGTAGATTTAGGATCAGTGTAATACTCTCCTAGAGGAAAAAAAACATAAATAAGGGGTACGTATAGTTAAGCCAACTTTCAGCCATTTTCTGGTACATTACAACAACATCTCATTTTTAGAGAAAACCATTTAAGAGAAATGTCAGTTATTTTTTTATGGAAATGATTAAACCAACCCATAATTTAAATTTTCCTGTCATTTTGGGAATGGCCACATTCTTTGGTGCTTTAAAAATTTTCCAGAAGGCGGATTGCTTTAAACACAGTTTCATTATGCCCCAAAAGCATTTTATCTTAGCTGTTTTGCCTCAGCAGCTTAACAAACATAGAATCCTCCTTATAGTCTGTAATGATGTGTAATGAGGCCACTGCAGTAGTCCCTGCTGTGTAGGACTGGGATATTATGAGACTGAAGAGTGCCTCTTTCTATGCTGTTTTTTTTTGTTGTCGTTTAGGAAAGCGTCTCTGTCTCTGAACCAGGCACAGTCTGTCTCCTGTTCTTTAGTAAGGAGATGGTCGGTAATAATAAAAATGCAAGTAAAACAGTAATGTTATGATTTTAGAGGATCAGAGATAGTATGTTAGTTATGTGGCCATGTGGAATGGAAGAAGGCTCTATTAAAGTTGAAGAAATATTCGCTTGAGAAGGAAGAACAGTGTCAGGATTTTCAGGTGGCAGCAGTGGCGAAGTTTGGGATCGCAGGTGGATAGATTTGCCTCAGAGAAGAGAATACATATCTCTCTTGTTACACAAGGAAAGGAAATGACAATGAATAAAAGTTAGGAAAGGTAATGGAATTCTCTCATGATGAATTCTGTTTTCTCTGGGCAGTGGGAGGTTTGAGAGCCAAGAGGCATAGGTTCTGATTTTGAAGAAAGTGGTAAAGGTTGAAGTTGTTTTTGCAGCTTACTGGGTAAATATAGTAATAAGAACTAACACTTTTACTATGTTCACCATGTGCCAGGCACTATTACAGGCATATTTTATGTACTAACTTGTTTAATTCTCACCACCACTCTATGGGTTATAGATACTTCCTATCCCCTTTTATAGGTGGGGAAACTAAAGCACAGAGTTTAAGTGACTTGCTCAAGGAATCTGACATTATAAATGATGGAGGCAACGTTTGAATCCAGAGTCTGGCTCTCGAGTACATGTACTTAGCTATCATTCCTTTAGGATAGATGAATAAACTTAATAGTTTTTAGTGCCCATGAGTTTAAAGTGGTATCTATTGCCTTATTAGAGATTTTTCAGCATCCCTGCAAAAGCATGGAGAAGATATAGATTTTAAAGTTTGTATTTTCTATGTGTTATAATTTTTATCACCCAAATAATTTTTATTCATGTTTATACTTTAATAGTGCAAAGTTTATTACTTTATCGAAATAAGCAGTGGATGGAATTTGGAAAGAAATCGAGAATGTTTTTGAACACAGTTCATTTTAAAAGAAAGAATTAGATTAGGTGTTTTGATTAATGACTTTTATGACCAAACTTCCATGAAATCAACTTTCATGAAAACAATTTTTAAAAATATATATATACTATTAGCTTTACTTTCTAACTTTCTCTAAATTTGAGTAAACCCAATGAAGTATGTCAGTCATGGGAATGTTCTCTTTCTAGTCCATGATAGATAGATAGATAGATAGATAGATAGATAGATAGATAGATAGATAGATATAGAAAAACAGACTTGACAGACAGACTGACAGACAAGATTAGATTAGGCAGAATGATTAGATAGAACAATTGCTTTATTGTCTTGTTCCAAAGAGTTTTATGGAAAGGTTTAAGATCCCAGGTTCTTTTATAAAGTTGTGTTGATTAAGATACTAAATTGGGATTGCTCTCTTTGCACTGTACTGTAACACTTTTGCTTCTCAGTGTAAAGTGGGCTGCTTGTGGAACTTGGTCAATGTCAAAAGGTTAGCGGTATTAGAAGTGTTAGATTATTATTTACAAATATATTCATAAACACACCTAAAGGTAAGAAAATATCACTTCCAATAATCTAGCTGAACCGTCCTCAGAAGTGAAATTTTGGCATGGGGCTCTGTGAAAATGTCCAAAACACTGACATTATAGTATAGAACTACCAATCTTTTTCTGAAGGCTAGCTTATACCAGATTGGAAAATATTTTTTCAGTTGATGAAATGTTTTCTCAATTAAGAACCATGCACAAAAAGGAAGGAATATTGGAAAACAAATTCCTAGCCTTTCTTTTGTGATGGTCTGGGCCATGGGGCGAGTCAGGAGTGAACAAGCAATGCATATTCTCTTTGACTTTGGTACTTTCCTTTCTCATTTAAGATAATGTTAAGATAAAAGGTAAATCAACTACCACAAATAAATTAATAAGAAACAGTATAAGGTGAACTAGATAAATGAATAAAATCAAGAGTGGCAGAGAGGATATCAACTGATTAGAGGACAAATAAAAATGCAATGGAATATTATCTGAAAATAGAAAAAAATTAAATTCTAATACATGAATTGAAAACATTATACTGATAAAGAAGCCAGTCACAAAAGACCAATGTATGATTCCATTTACGTGAAATGTCCAAAATAGTCCAATCCACAGAGACAAAGTAGATTAATGTTTGCCTAGAGCTAGTGTGATGCAGGGACCTGGGGTGGGAGGTGATAGCTAAGAGGTGAAGGGTTTCTTTCTTTTTATTTTTTTTCAATTTCATATACATTTTCTTTTCCTTCCTTCCTTCCTTCCTTCCTTCCTTCCTTCCTTCCTTCCTTCCTTCCTTCCTTTTTTTTTTTTTTCCTTTTTTGAGGCAAGGCAACCCTTGATTGACCTCACAGATTGCAAGGATCTTGTCAGTTTACAATACCTTAGTTTTTATTTTTTTTTACACCTACAGCATCTGGTCTTCCTAAGTGGTCTCCCATCTCTTTCTTTCTTTTAAGTTTTATTTTATTATTAGTTTCAAGTGTATGGTACATTGGTTAGACATTTATATAGTTTGTAAGACAGTCCCCTTAATTGCTCTTTCTCTCCTCTGGCTCACCACCTAGCCATTACATTAATGCTAACTGCATTCTCTATGCTGTGACCATCTATCAACTACTAATTTGTACTTCTTTAACCCTTCACCCCACTCTCTCAACATTAAAAAAATCCAAAACCCTACCATTTGCAATGACATAGATGGACCTAGAGGTTATTATGCTGAGTGAAATAAGTCAGACAAAGATAAATACCATATAAGTGAGTTCACTTATATGCGGAATCTAAGGAACAAAAAGAACAAACTAATCAAAAATAGACTCACAAATATAGAGGACAATCTGGTGACAGCTAGAGGGGAGAGGTGTTGGGGGGCTGAAAGGGTTTCTTTTTAGGATAATGAAAATATTCTATAATTGATTGTGATGATGAATGCACAACTCAATGAATATACTAAAAGCCAAATTGAATTGTACATTTTAGGTGGGTGAATTTTGTGCTATGTGAATTATATCTTCATAAAGTGGTTGGGTTTTGTTTTTGTTTTTTTAAGTACCCAAGTTCTTCTTTCTTTCTTTGTCTGACCTGGTTCATGCTTGTATTTGACAGCTTCCATAATAGCCCCAAGATGATTGCTGCCAATGCCTGTAACAAGTGCAGGCCATAATGTCCAAAGCAAGGAAAGGTTTTTCTCTTAGTTCTTTTGTCAGTAAGGGTTTTTGTTTTGTTTTGTTTTGTTTTGTTTTGTTTTTTGAAACCTCCAGGAGACTTTCCACATTTCTTATTAATTACTTGCAGGGGAAATGGAAGTGCTAGGCTTGCTTAGACCAGTCACAGTTTATCTCTTACTGATTGAAAAGGGCTTGAAGAGCTTTCCTTTAAAGCATGTGGCGACGAGATATCTAAACAAAACTGCCATTTGGTCTGGGGCCTGAGGATTTAAGTACTTAGAGAAGCTTCTTTGGAGCTCACACTCCTTTAGCTAGAATTTATAACTGTTAAAGAAAAAATTATTCTGACACTTGTTAAAATGATAAGGAAGACTTTATTCAATATCATTGCAATAGGAACCAACTCTATGGTAATTGAGGAGAGATTACTCAACTCTGAATGTAATAAAGACAGGTGGGATTTTATAGCAAACCAGCAGGATTCAGGGGGTTGGTGGATGGAAAATTACTAAGAGGAGACATCAAGCATAGAGGATTCTTGTTAAACTGACCTAACAGGGTTCCTGCTAAAGAAAGGCCAAGGACTTAGACATCAGAGGTAGGGTATGAGAACTTAGTCAGATATCAAGGATTGATCAGGTAACAAGGTTGGAGGCATTCTGGATAACCGACTTAGTAGGATTCTTGCTAAGACTGGACTCTGCAGGCCTGGCAAGCACAGGACAGACTCAGCAGGCCAAGGTTAAGGCCTAGTCAAGAAGAGGGCTCAGAGAGGCATAACTAATGTTTGGTCAAGGAGAGAGTCTTTGTCATAGCTCAGGTTTGATGGATTTTTTTTTCATTTTTTCTTTTCTCCTTATTATTTGATTAAAAGCTGACAATTTAAAATCAAGTAACTTTCAACAGGTCTTTAATTCAGTATAGGTTTTTCTTTAACAACTTTTACTTCAAAAAGTATGATGTGCACCTATTCACTAACAAAAATTTAAGAAACATTTTGCAACACATTCTCTACATTTCTTCAATTTTTAAATGAGATGTAGTAGATGTATTAATTATTTAAATTAGAACTTTGACCAGCAGACACATTACTAACGGCCAATTTTAGTAAAATAAAATAGAATTGTGAATACATGCAATTTCTGCAACTTCTACAAAACCTGAACCAGCCTAACCTGATTATTAATAAGAGCTGCCATTCCATGTAATATGCATTTAAGACAGTTTAAAGGCAAATTTTTGCCCAGATAACTTAAAATATAACAATGCAGTGACAGTTTTAATTAGGATAAAATCAGAATAGCTAAAATGCATGTATGGTATGTTTTAGAATGCAAATCTGTGCAATCCCCACCCTAAGAACATAAGAGAAATCTAAAATATATTTGTTACATAGTCAATTTGATTCTCCAAACACATTTTCTCCTAGGAAGCAATATCACGATGATGGTTAAGGTACTAGATTAGTCCCAAGAGACTGTTTAGCACATTTTATAATCAAACTTTTAATATAAATGGTAATCATAAGCCATTTTGAACCAATGATTGGAAGGAGTCAGGAGCAGGGGCCTTGAGCTTCAGCATCAGCATTTTCTGGTTGTAATGAGGAAGAAGCAATATCAGTTGAGGGGATTCTGGTAGAAATAAATGGCTTGCTTATGAAGAGGCGGGAGTGCATCTGAGACTGAGGGTACAGTGACTATATAGTCTGCAATGGATAAATGAGTGTACCTTAAAAATACTCTAACTTGACATGTACTTTTTGAAACACTTATCACAGTAAATATAGCTCTTTAGGCAAACATGCAGTTTATTAAAGTGGTTCAGTTCCCATGGCAACATATACGGAATTTATAGCTCCTTATTTTAAGAGGGCTTCATTTCCACTTTCTGAGACACTGAAATCCAAAGCTAAAGTTCTTAACTTCCTCCAGTCTCAATGTTTGATCAATTTCTATTGTTTAGAAAATTCAGACATACAAAATGTAGCTTGCAGAATCAGTCTTGTGATTCTATAGTCACATGCATGAATTTTAAATAGGTCATTTAAAATATTTAAATGCCCCTATTTAAAATTTTTTATTATTACTAAAACTACATATGGTCACAGTTTAATGAGGAGAAATAGCCATTTCAAAAAATAACAGTCTCCTATAGGTACTCCCCAGAAGCAACCACTTTATTCTTTCAGTATTTACCTCAAATCCCTCAGCAATGTGTTTATCTTACTTCTTGGTTTGTGTTACTGCTTACTTTGTAATTTTAGCTGTCATCAGTTGGCTTTCCAATATGGAAGATAAAATTTTAGCTCTTTCACCCCTCTGCCTCAACCTCACACCCAGATCTTTCCTATATTCCTATTATCCTAACAAGGTGACAGGTGGATAGGCAGGCAGGCAGGTAGGCAGGCAGATAGACTGATGGATGATGGATGGATGGATGGATGGATGGATGGATGGATAGATGGATGGATCAATTGATAGAGAGTTTACTTTTACTAATTTTATAATAATTTATACTAATTTAGGCTTGATCAGTATTCACCATGGATATTCTTAGAACCATGTTTGTAATATTTACAAATACGTGAACTGTGTAATATAGTATGGATATGTTTTCATTATCAATTATTCATCTTCAAACTTTCCCCTAGTTAATCTCTTTTCAATATCTTTGAACATTAACATTGTATTAATTGTGTCTTCTAAAAATAATTTCCCCTGTAGTTTTGATCAGCTCCAGCCTGGACTATTGCTTTTCAGTCTGCTGTAGAGCTCTCATCCTGGGCATTTTCTTTATTTATTCCTTGTGCTGAATTACCTCTCTATTTGATATTATTTTCTTGATTTGTTTACTCCCTCATTTTGCTGTACCACATTATTCAGTAGTCTTCAGAAAGGGTACATTATTTGAATTCCTCCATATTTGTAAATGCCTTTAATCTCCTTTCATTTCTAGACTTTATTTTTCCTAGAATTTTTAGTATTAATACTGAGTTATCCAATGCAAGTCAAAATTTTTATTCTATTTTGATCCTATGAAATCTTTTCTTCCCCTTCTTGGGAGCTCATAGAATCAATTCTTTGTCCACAGTGTTCTAAAGTTTCATGGTGATGGACTTTGCTCTGGGTTCATTTTCATCCACTGTGAAAGATCTTCAGTGGGTCTCTTTCATATTCCGTTTTGGAAACGTACGTCTTTAAGTTCTGTAAAGTAGCCTTTATTTCTTCAATTATACCCTTTTCTCTGTTTTCTTTGTATTGTTTTCTGGAACTTTTATTATTCATATATTGCCCTCATGGCCTTGTCATCAAATTTTCTTATATTTTAACTATTTTTTAAATGATTTTCCATCTACTTTTTGAAAGACTTTCTCAGCTTAATAACTAGTGAATTTTTTATTTCTACTATTATCTTTTCAATTTTCAAGAGTACTTCTCTTCCTCCTAAACTACTCCTTTTTTGTAGCATACTATTCTTGTTTTATAAATGTTAATCTCTTCTGGTTTTCTTCTCTCTGTGCAACTGATCTGTTCATATAGATTGCTTTCTACCAACAACTGGTGATCCTTGGTTGTTTGCTTATATTTATAAGTAAGACACTAAATGATGAGTAGAAACTCTGTTCGTGATTATGGCTTGTAAACTGTGGCCTTCAATAAAGGGTGATCTGACCAGGATGTCTTGCTGAGGAACCCCCAATATTAGTATCTTTAGTCTTTTCTCTTTGGGTGGTCAAGTTCCCCTGCCTAGAGGGTATAAGCCCTTTTGTCTGTTTTGGGCCTGTGGAGGTAAGAAGGTTGAGGAAGAAGGACAGATCTCAACATTTATTATATAACTTTCATTTAATCTCCATGATTTTAAGCATAGTCTACCATCAGTGTGAGATTCCTCCATCCAGTTACTCTCTTTTATGCTCTGTAGAAAATCTCTAGTTTTCTGCCAGGTTGCGTTAGGAAGTCACCTATTGTATGAATCAGTGTTGCACATATCAATTACTTAAACATTCTTTCAGCCAAATTTCCTGTGTTAGCCACACCTCCATACTTACTTCCAGAGGTGCCATTTCCTGAGCTTTTTTAGATTACTACATTGTAAACCAGGTGCTTCTCAATTTTTCATACTCCAGTTTAGGAGCTATTAGGTTGGCTAATCACTTACCAGGCATCTGTCTACTTTTTAACTCCTAAAGTTTTATTGCTATTGATCCCTCTCCAATGCTCTTTATCTACATATACTTTTCTATCATTTAAACCTAGCTCTGAGAAAAAGTAGAGATTAGATGTGTGACCTTCTTCATTCTCTGTGACCTTTTCTATCCTGGAGACAAACTAAATCCCCTCGTTTTCCATTTCTCTTAGCCTATTTACTCCTTAAAATGGCCTGTTTGTAAATCTACTTAAATTTTTTAGTTTAAAAGATGAATAAACCAGCTTATTTTTACTCTTAAGCTTTAGTTCTAGCTTTTATTCTTTTTTAGTCTTCCCTTTATAAAAAATGATATTCATCTGATTTTTTTTTTACCTTCTATTTTCTCCTTAAGTCTATTCCACTTAGTCTTCTATATGCTCTTTTTTGAAAATTACCTTATAAACAAAACCACCAATCTCTTCCAGGCCTTAGTCTACTTGATTACTGACTTTCCATTGAAACTCTTGTCTTGTTTGTTTTTTCCTTCCAATTGTCTTGTTCTTGTTTTACTTTTCAGTTTTTTTTTTCCCTGTTTTAGCCCTCCTCTTCCACATACCCTTATTTGTGAGCTTCTACTTTCTCTTAGGCTACTTAGAAAACAAAGCAGTTAAAAGTTCATAGAAACTTACTGATTTTCAAGATTTTTTTTTATTTATTAAAAGAAAACAAAATAATTTTAGTTAATATTTTTATGACATGAATAAGGTTTAATTTTTAATATTTAGGCAGGTGCTGTAAAAGATTATATTAAGATGATGCTTCACAACGATTCACTTAAATTTCTGGTTTTTGCTCACCATTTAAACATGCTCCAAGCTTGCACAGAAGCAGTCATAGAAAACAAGGTATGTTACCATTTTTCTACATAGTACTTTTAGGTTGCATATTTTTAATATAGTAAACATTGTCTTATAATTGAGTTTTTTTGCCTGCTTTACATGATGGTATATAAATTATTATTAGCCATTTTGCTTGCAAATTATAGCAATATATTACTAATGTGTTGATGATATTTTATTAAATTTTGTCTTTTATGCCATTCTTATAATTTTTCACTGATCAAATTATCTGGATTGATTAAAATATGCTACCTTGATATACTATACTGTGAATTTCATTTTTGTTACTGGATATACCATTTGAGACTGACATAGGCAGTTAAAAGTTAAAATTTTTGTTTACCCACATGTAGCCTTAGAATTTGGGAGATGTTGAGGGAAAAGGAAGAATCAATTAAGCCAATTTTTGTGCCTGACTACAGTCATACCTTTTAAACTCGAGGCAGCATATTCTATATAGAATATGATGAAGATTTAGTACAGGTGAATTTGTAACACATGATCCAGGTAGTCAGTCAGGTAAGCTCCACCAGACCTGCTAGCCTTACTGCATTATATTATGTCCTCCTTACTCCCCAACAGCTCCGTCAGTGACAGCATCATCCACTTTTTTCTTTCAAAATTTAAACCTGTCACCTCTCTTTATGTTAGAGGGCTTCTAGAGGTGCTCAGAGGCAGGCAGAAGAAATTTCCTGACAAATTATGTGAGCTTAATATATGTGTAGCAGCAGAACCACTTGCCTATGTAGGTAGATATTTTTTTTAATAGAAGAATAAAGACATTTTTTAACACTTTGTATAGTATAGATTTTTCAAACACTAGCCAGTAAGTTCATTAACATTACCAGAGAAGTAATTCTAATATCTCCTTCATTGAAGTATTTATGATAATATAATATGATAAAGTGCTATACATTAAAAGATACTTTCTCATTGATTATCTTATAGTGTCTATAAAACACCTCCTAAGGAAAGAGTTAATTTACCTTAGAAATAATTTTTGAATGATCAGGCAATAATATTAGATTCATAATATTTTTTTATTCTGATTCCATTTTACTTAAAGCTACTGGAATCTCTTCCAAATATAGCAGTCTATTCCCTCTTCCTACTTCTGCTTTACTAATGTATTTAGAATTCCACTTAGCATCACTAAGAGTTAAAAACATAGGTAGTCACGGTGTTGGTGGTGAATTTCTCTCAAACTCTCCCTAGCCTGACAATGTGTTTTCCTTAGAAAGACCCTCAGAAGATTTTATAATCTCCCTTAATTGATATTAAATGGGTCACTGGTCAATTTATATCTGTATTGTGAAGACATAGAAAGTTAATAAGGGACATTCCATTTAATGATTAACTTGACTTTCTTCTTATATAAGTATATATTCCCTATGTCTCAACTATTTAAGACTGTGTTTTCCATAAAAGTGCAAATATGAATGAGATTATTTGAAATTCAGGGCTTATACTTGTTTTACAAAGTTGAGTAATAAGTTCTTTTTAGTTGTTCTAACACACATACTGATTGTTCCCATTTCTCAATTCAAATCATTCCTAAAAGATAGCACTATTCAGTTTAGCACTTAATGTTTCTCTGCTTTTTAAAACTGTGGGTGGGTGTGTTGGTCTTCACCTCAACGGAGATGACCATGACACGTTTTTCTTTTAAATTTAATAATTTGAAAAAAGAGAATTCAAATGGTACATTTGAAAAGATATTTTCCCACTTAATTAATTAGGATATTTCATAAATACACATACTACTCTTCATGAATTCCTAATACATGGGCAGAATTCTCTTTTTACTTTCTCACATGTCTGACTTTACTTTTACTTTGGAATTAGTAATCCTGTAACTTGAAAGTTATTCTGATCCATCATGAAATTTTCACACCAATCTACATAGAATTTTACTGAAGATGATATTTGCTTAATTCAGTAATGATTTATGGAACTCCTGCTATATACAATGCATTGCACTTGGCAGTGATGCTATGAAGATGAATTAAACATAGATCCTACCCTTAAAAGACTAAAAAACGAAATTGTTATCAGAAACTAGTAAGAAATTTAATAAATATTCTTCTTGTATACCATTTACCAACCTGTCATCTTACTCAGTTTTTATTTTATTATGAGAACATAAAAATAAGCTGTAATAATATAAAATTAAATGGGTGCATGGAAGCTTGTCCTAATTTTTGCCATGTCTTTTGTTAATTCTAGACTCGTTATGTTAGGATAGATGGAAGTGTTCCATCTTCAGAAAGAATACATCTGGTTAATCAGTTTCAAAAGGATCCTGAGACTCGTGTGGCTATCCTAAGCATTCAAGCTGCTGGGCAGGTAAGAAATTTTGAGTCTTAATTTCATAATGAAATGTCTTTGAGATTATAAACAGACCGTTAACCATAATTATAACTTTATATCTGATATATAGTATAATAAATATTCATTTAATTTTGGAGAGTGTTAGAAAGTATAATGGAAAAAGACCTCAACACCTCTGACTCAAATCTTCCTAAATTTTCAAGGAAAGAAGTTCCTAGAAGAGTATAGTTCATTTGTTTGTAATACTTTTTCATGACTATTTTTCCTTCCTTCGAATTTGCATAGAATTGTCCCATCCCTTTCTTACAGCACTTATCTTTTCTTAGTTGTTTTCAGCAGAGTCTATGAGGCAAGGTGGCCTAAGGGATAAGAACCCTTCTGCCTGAGAACTTTTTATGGAGTGGCCCTAGTTTGCCTTAGAATTACGTTTGGCTGCAAGTAAATGAAAACCCAAATTAAGAATGACTTAAATACATAAAATTTTTTATTCACTCATGTAGACAGTCCAAGGCTAGCATGGTGATTCCACAAAGTCCTTAGGACTTAGGCCCCCTTTGGCTTTCTGCTCATCACTCCTGGCAGGTATCTTACTTCAGAGGACTGCTAGAGCTCCTCCATCATATCTGCAAACCAGGCAGCTGACTAGAGGGAAGCATGCTACATCTCATTGGCCTGTGGTTAGTCCCATGGCCACAGCTAACTTTAAGGGAAGCTGAGAAAAGTACCCTTTATTTTCTAGGTAGTCATGCTAAATATCAGGTGTTACACTACAAAAGAGCAAGAAAAGAATAGATATTAGGGAAGGCAATACCAGTCTCTGTCATACTATGTATGAGGGGAACCTGGTGGATTTTCTTTTAACATTCTAAAATATTTTTATATAAATGTCTAATGCAGGATATTTAACAAAGGGAAAAGTAATTGTGCGTCCAGTCTGGTGGTACATACCACATCTGGCATCTTCTGTGAACTCTGGATTCTGAACCAGAGCCAAAGATCTGCTTTTACCCAGCTAATTGATAAGTGCATATAAAATTATATATAGAGAGAAACTCCATGAGGATGAAGAAGTTCTAGAACTCACTAGGAATTCTAATCAAAAGGGTTGTCTCAACACTTCCCTCATGTTGGATTAAACTTTCAATAATCTGAGTTTTATATATCTGTTAGAATATTCCAGACAAAGAAATTATCATCAAAAAGAGCTTAACATTAGAAATAGCACACTCATCATTGGAGAGGAAGATAAGAGAAAGCCAAGCAGGAGATTTTAGGAGTGGCCTTATAAGAGACTGAAATTCAGATTGCACAGGGCACTCACATATTATTCAAGTCTGTATTCCTGAAGACCTTATAAAATTAAAAACTCACATACTTGAACACTAGTATCTTCACAGCAATAAAGGAAAGTAGAAAGGATTTTGTTCCTGGAGCATGTGAATCTTCCATCTCAGTAGTAACTTAGAGTACCATTTATCTTCCCAGCATATTTTCTCTTTATTCTTATGGAGTCATATGATGCTTTTCACACGCTTAAAGGTGTCCCTCTTTAAATAGGACTTATTATTTTTCAGCATTATCTTTAGTATTTTGTGGCGTTTCCTGTCCTAAATAGCAGCACAGTTTAGATGGTGGTTGTTCGGCTCTCTCCATGTTTTTATTACTTCTAACTTCTGTTCTAAAATGATTGATCTTCAGTGAATTTTTCAGCTTGAGGACTAGTGCCACTGTTTAATGAATGTGAGTATGATGCTGTTATATGATATAAAATATTAAATTAAAATAACATATCAAAATAACAGCACAGCAGTCACAAAAGTCACTCATTCACAGAAGTTCCAGTGTGTATGAACAACAGCATGGATTAGATGATACTCCCAAAGGATAGTAGGTATTTCTGTCAACCACCTAACATCATTTACTCTGTGTGGCAATAGCATAAGTATGGTTCACATTTCACTCGGCCTACTTCGAAATAATGCATTTTTCAGAGACTCATGGACATGGACAATAGACTAGTGGTTAGTAGACAGGAGAGGGGAGGAGGAACAAGGGTGGAAGACAGGGTAAAGGTGGTCAAATATGTGGTGACAGAAAGAAATCTAACTATGGGAGGTGAACACAGTGTAAATATATATATAACTTAGTGTTAAAGTACACAACTGAAACTTATTCCATTAATCAATGTCACCATAAAAATAAATACATACATACATACATACATACATACATTTTTAAAAATAAAATAAAATCATGCATTTTAGATTCATTTTTAGCTTGAGGAGATTTGCATTTTTATTTTATAGATTGATTATAAAACAAGAGTTAGTTAATGTTTTTAATGTCACATTATTTCAAACTGATGTAAAACGCAATTGCACAAAAAATGCAATTGTGTTTTATGTATTAAGATGCAAGCAAGTAAACTTCAGGGCCTTTGGAATGTAACATAAGAAATTTCAAAGGAAGAGATCATGACTGGAGACATGATTTGCTTTTTTATAGAACAGCAGGATGAATTAAATGAATAGAAGATATCATTGCTCTTTGCTTAGTTGCTATGGATACCATGTGTTAGAAATTATATTCTCATTTGTAATGTATTTTATTAGATTTTCCAGTGGTAATATGAATCCAGCCTTCATCAGAGGATAAAGTGATTTTGTTTATATATAAATCCATCAAACTGACTTGAAATATTTCAAAACATTTTAAATGTGTGTTTTGTAGTTGACCTGTCTATCTTGCAAATAAGCAGTCTTCATTTACCTTACATGAATTAAATTTTCTTAATAGGACTTAAAATGAAAGACTGATTTGTTTTTAAGTCCTTCAGCACCCTCTTGTCTATTGAACGTTTATGGCTCTGTTATATTCTCAGTTTATTTGCATCTCAATTTCTTCACTTTGTTTTACTTAGGGTTTGACATTTACTGCTGCAACTCATGTTGTATTTGCTGAGTTGTACTGGGACCCTGGGCATATAAAACAAGCAGAAGACCGTGCTCACCGAATTGGACAGTGCAGTTCTGTGAATATTCACTACCTTATTGCAAATGGGACTCTGGATACCATAATGTGGGGAATGTTGAATCGCAAGGTAAAGCTTGAATTTAGACCAGGTTACCAACTCACTCGTTATTATTCATAGCCTACATGAGTTAAGAGGCTGAGTTTTAGTGTGTTTAGGCAAAGGATACTTACATATACTAAGATATTGATGTTAATAGAGACCAAGTTCAGAAAAGGCTTCAGTTGGTAGTATTTATTGTACCACTATCCTCTATAATAAGAGAGAGGCATGAATTTCCATGTATGCCTATTGTCTTCCAAACCCTTCTTCTACCATTTTGGAAACTAGTGGAGAGGTTTAGCTAGCAAGGAACCATAGTGCTTTCAAGTGACAAGTCTTTTTCGAAAGCAGAGAGTAAACCCTTTCTCAGAAGACGTCTTGAACTCCAAGCTAATTTTGGACAGAGGACAGCCTGTATCCAGACACTGGGAGAGGAAGGAGAGACATTGCCTGCTCTGTCCACTGAGCTGTTTCTTCTCCTAACCTTGAGGGATGTGTATAGAAAGGATTTGATTAAGGATTAGAGGATAGTTTTCAAGTTTTCAAAATGACCAGTCATATATAGGTTCGATTTCAAAGTTTATAAATATTAAAATAAAGGGTTTTATGAAAAAAGCAAATAGTATGATATCTCTTTTCCTCATAAGAATAGGAATCATGACTTGGTAATTTGGTTGTAATTTTGAATAATTATATTACTAAAGCTTCTGATCTGTTGAAACAATATGATTTTCTTTAATGGATTGCTTATGATTTAAATGTAAAATCAAGTTATTGCTTAGCAAATGCCAGCTGTGAGGTGAATTATTATGTAATTCATATGCTTTTCCATCTTATAGGCTCAGGTTACCGGGAGCACGTTGAATGGTAGGAAGGAGCAACTTCAGGCTGAGGAAGGTGATAAGGAAAAATGGGATTTCCTTCAGTTTGCTGAGGCTTGGACTCCAAGTGGAAGTTCCGAAGAGCTCAGGGATGAAATTTTGTTCACTCATGTAAGATTATATGACTTATTCCTTTCTATTTTTTTTTTAAATATCCTGAAATTGTAACTTTATTGTGTATTGTTTTAAATAGCAACTTTCAATTATTCATGCTAATGAAATGAGCCTCCACATTGATGCTAGGAGGCTGCAGAAGTGGCTTGCATCTTCCAACAGTTAAAATATATCAGTGCTCACTGTTAAGCCCCTTAGAAAAATAAGCTAAATAGAATCCAATCTTCAGAAGAAAACATAGGAGTCTGTCTTTATGACCTGAGGGTAGGGAAAGATGTATTAAATTTGCCACAAAATATAACAGCAAGTCACAGATCCAATAAAGATACTCGCATTACAATGTTTAAAGTATATAAAGTTTTTAAATTCAATTAGTAAAGCACAAAGAAGCCAACAGAAAAATAGGCCCAAAATGTGCTCATCAGAGAAGACCTAAGTACCCAATAAACATGAAAAGAAGCTATGCCTCACCAAAATAAGGCAAATTGTAAGTACCATTTTCCCTTTACATTAGGAAATAATCTGTGGTGTGAGATCATGTGACTGTCATGTTCCCAAAACCTTTCATCTAGTAGATTTAGCACTTATTGATGATTTTTGCCTGAATCAGTTCTAAAATAGTGGTTTTTCCAATTCCATCGTTGCTTCTCTGTTTATTAGATGGCATTTTTCTGTAAGGAAGAACTTTACTTTTCGTTAAAAAAAGTATTGGGGATTCTGTTACTGTTAGTTAATGTGGTATAATCCTACACCTTTTTTTTTTTTAAATAGCTGGCTAGTGAAATCTTCTTCTTTATTCTTTTTTCTTTTTTTCTTGTTTTAAATTTAAGTTTCTATAATTTTCTGAGTGCTCTATGCTTTCTGACAAACAACATATTCCATATTCACTTTGTATTTACTTTGCCCCAGATTTGGAACTAGATGTTTCTCTCAGGAGCCATGACTCCCTTTTTTGGCAAATGATATTTAGAAATCAGGAAATTTTATTGCTCTGAGATGTCATTGCTTCTGTAACTATTTTCAATGTACAGAGTTATTTACACACAGACACATACATACATACATACACATGTACATACATACATACAGATTTGCATAGGTAGGTAAACATGTATGTATATATGTATGTTTGTATATGTATATGCATTAAGTCAAAGTTCATATATATACTGTTCAAATCCAGCACCATCGAGTTCTTCATATTCTCCATGTATCTGTACAAATATAAATATTTATATTTCCTTATACAACAGTGAGAACTCTGATTCGTAATATTATCAACATATTTTCTCATTTGCTCCATCCTTCCTACATACAAAATACTTTTAAAATTACTATACTAATACCACTACCAAGAGCTAAGTAAAATTCAAGATTTCTTAGAAGTTTTAAACATGTCCTGCTAAAGGTATAGAGTCATGGTATTCTGTCCAAAAGTTACTTGAATTAATTCTTTTTTTCTATGTGGTTGTCTTACCAGTTTGCTAGACATTTAGGTTCATTGGTTTCTGTGTGTATTTAATTGTAGGATTTATATTATTTGAATATTTAAAACACTTAAATATTTCAAAAGTCAAAACTATAAAAAAAGTACATGCAGAGAAGTCTCAATCTCATCCCTATTTCTATTCATCCCCTATAAGTATCCATTTTTTTAAGTTTCTGGATTAGTTTTTTTTTTTATTTTCTTTTTTGCAAAAATGAAAATCTGTGTGTATGTGTGTGAGGGGCTGCGGTGTATGTGTGGTTGTTTTGGAAACAACCAAAATGCCCATCAATAGGAGAATGGATATATAACTTGTCATAAAATACTGTTTAGAGGTTAACATGAATGATCTAGATTTATATATCAGGATGATCAGATTTTTAAAACATAATGTTATTTTTAAATATAGATGCACACACACAAATAATATGTATTTATGAATTCATATATATGTAATAAAATACATAAACATAGATTAAAAGAATATACATCAAATTTATAATATTGGTTGCCTCTGAGAGAGGAGGAGGATGAGCCTGGGAAGAATAAAAATGTCATAGTAACTTCATTAGAAATATTTTATTTATTTTATTTTATTTTCAAAAAGAGTTAGAAGTAAATAATACAATATTAGTACTTTTAGATTTTCAATGGTGGTTATATGGATGTTTGTTGTAGTAACTATATAGTAACAAGTGCTACTTGGAGGCCATATATAAACTAAATAAGAAATAATACATTAGAGAAGCTTGAAGTCATTCAAACTGCTGTTTCCTAGCCCTTTGGGAGCAATATGGTATGAGAGTTATGGGGAGTTTAATTTTAATTTTTGAAAGAATTGATCAGAAATTGTAGGACTAAAATTAAAGTCTGCACATGTTCTTTCATAATGCAAAATTTAAAATTTAATATAAAGTTTAGTTCCATGAAAAATAATGTTATTTATGTGGAATCTTACTAGATTTTTTATAAATCTTATTTACAGTACTAGCACTTTTTTCTAGGATTCTAGAATACCATTCTGTTAACTATTGCTAAAGAAATAGAAGGATTATTCCTAAAACTTATTTAATTAAAAAAACTCCTTTTAGTAGTACTTATATTTGGTCTATTAAAAAATAGATATCCTAGGTAATTAAAAAATATATAACTAAAACTATAAAAATATAACTATTATTTGTAGCTGTTCTCTTTCTAAATTCCCTATTGTACTATGTTTAAATTTTCATTTTTAATATAAGTATGAAGATTTTGAAACACATCTTCCCACATATATACACGATTATTGTTTTCAAGTGTATCTTGAAGAAAAATGTACATCTGCGTACAAAATTAAGACAAAAATCACCCAGCCACCCTGACCAAATCTTACTTTCCTGAGTTAAGTACTTATTTTTCATAGTTTACTGTTACCTTGTACAGATTTTCCAGTGCATGGCTTTGGACGCATATGGTTTTATCAGTAGTCCCACCTTATCTACAGTTTCGCTTTTCACTCTTTCAGTTACCCATGGTCAGTAGAAGTCTAGAAAACATTAAATGGAAAATTCCAAAAATAAACAATTCATAAGTTTTAAATTACATGCCAGTCTGAGTAGCATGATGAAATCTCCTGCTATCCTTCTCCATCCTGACAGGACACGAATCATCCTCATGTCCAGCATCTCTATGCTGTATGCGCTCCCCGCCTATTAGTCACTTAGTAGCCATCTCAGTTATTGAAGTTGACTGTCCCTGTATCATACTGCTTGTTTTTTAGTAACCCTTACTTTACTTAATAATGGCACCAAAGCACAAGGGTAGTGATCCTGGCAATTCAGTATGCCAAAGAAAAGCTGTAAAGTGCTTTCTTTAAGTGAAAAGGTATGTATTTATAGGAAAAAAACATAGTATATATAGGGTTTGGTACTATCCACGATTTCAGGCATCCACTGGGGATCTTGGAACGTATCCCCTGTGGATAAGGGAGGACTACTGTAAATTGGAATCTTATTATATAGAGACCTTTGTTTTGCTTTGTAGTTTGTTTGCTTGCTTCCTTTTTTTTTTTTTTTTTTTTTTGGCCAGCATGTAAAATGTACCTTGAATGACTTTAGCTGGGAATGCCATGCATCCTCCAGCTTTATGCATTTTAACAAATGCTCAATTTTTTGCCATCTTACATCCCCACACATGTGCATTTAATCCTAACTGGTCTGTCCAAGACTCCCTAAGTGCCAACCCTAGACCCCCATGTGGCCCCCTTTTCCTCTCCAAATAAGACAAAAGAATCTATCACTAGCTGAGAAAAACTTGGCAAACTGCAGGCACACGTGCACATTGGTGGGAAAGTAACTGCAGAAAGAAGGTGGTTCCCAGAACAGGTACAGCAGTTAGTAAAAAACTTCAGTTCTCCTTAGAGAAGTTAGGGGTGAACAATATCTCTGGTATTGAAGAGGTGGCTATGTTCACAAACCAAGAACAGTGATCCACTTTCACAGCCCTAAAGTTTTGGCATCTCTGGCGGCAAACACTTTCATAATCACAGGCCAGCTGAGACAAAGCAGCTGACAGAAATGCTTGGTGCAGACAGTCTGGCCAACTTAAGGAGACTGGCTGAAGCTCTGCCCAATCTGTGGATGGAAAAGCACCACTTGCTACGAATGACGATGAAGTTCCAGATCTTACGGAGAATTTTGATGAGACTTCCAAGAATGAAGCGAACTAAATTGAGTCAACTTCTGAAGAAGATAAAACTTGAAGAAGTTACTGGGAGCTGCTTTTTTATTTTATGACTGCTTTGTAAAATTTTGTTCATGGATCTGATAAAATCTCGATCTGTAATATTTTTAAGCCCAAGCCCCTTGGACACTGCAGCTCCTTTCAGTTTTTGCATATACACAAATGATTCTTTGCAGCTAGTTAAGCTGAAGAAGCCTGGGACTAAAGTTTGAAACAAAGGTTAATGAAGTTCTTTGCCTAGTAAAAAAGAAAGAGAGAGAGAGGGAGAGACAGGGAAAAGGGTGGGAGGAGGGGGGGGAGAGAGAGAGAGAGAGAGAGAGAGAGCGAGAGAGAGAGAGAAAGAGAAAGAGAAAGAGAAAGAAATACTCTGTTGAAAGATCTTAAGGAAATTTAAGTCTACCAACAAACATATTTTTCTTAGGAATGTTGCCAAAATCAGCATTTTCTATGGTAATTTTTCTATTTGTACTGATTTCTTTCTGATCTCTTTAAAAATCCTTTAATTTTTTCCCCCTACATTTAGCATTTTTAAACTATTTCCTGTTTTGTCGATTACACTTTGCCAAATTAACCAAATTTGCCAATTGTCATCAAAAATTTGTTTAGCTAAAAAGTTTATAACAGTTCTAATTAGGTGGCTTTTAAGAGCTTGTGAATATTTGTGTAGTACCAGCATTTTAAGGAATGTTAATTTTATCTCTGTCGCAGTGCCCCACTGCTGCAGCTAGAGGTTAAAGCTGGGGCAAAGCGGAGGGACCTTCCACAGCCAGAAGAACAGACCGTGATGTTAGTCAGCGCATGACTCAGCCTGGGCCATCTGCTGTAGAGAAGGGAAGACTGAGCAGCTCAAAGAGGCGGAGACCAAGGAGTAGAGAGTGAGCATGAAGGGCAAAGAGAAAATAAACTGAGTCAGAAGAACGTCAGGAGGCCCCAGCACCCTGGATCCCTAGCTCCCCATAGTCTTCTTAGCCTTGCCAATCTATCAGTTTCAGAATACTGTGAATTCTATAAGTGATTTTTAGAAAACCAATTTGGTCAATTTGGCAAATTGGTCTTTAGTGAACTTTAGATTTCAGATGAATTGACTTTTAGTATATGTACTTTTGGTAAATCGGTCTTCAATGAATTGACCTAGAGCCTAATATTAGTATGATTATGGGTCCCAGGGACAAGGAGACCTGTGGTTAGGAAGAAGAGGAGGAGAAAAATTAGAGAAGATTTTTGAGGACAAAATTTTTCTGTTAGTTTCCGTATTTCCTCCCTTCTTTCTCCCCTGATGTTCATTGCCCTTCAGATTGGCATTATCTTTATCTCTCTCCCCTCTTGATCAGAATTCTCTTTCTGTCACATAGTTCATCTAACTATTAGGATAAATATAGTATGTGCAACCAGGACTGGTATTCTACCAGTATATACCAGTATAAGTGTACTGATTGTTAAAATATAAAGTATTTTGGTAGCAGTTGGTAAATAACCACTTCCTCAGTGCCTTCATTGCCCTCCGTCACCCTACCACTGGGGTCTGAGGGACTTCCCCATGATCCAGCACAGCATTAGGCCTCTAGGACTCCAGCTTAACCTAATACTGTGATAGCTATTGTTGAATAGTTGAATAATCACCTGGGATTAATCCACACAAATATATGAATCACATTTCTTTACCCATCCTCGATAAATTTACATGTTTTAAAGAAATTATTTATTAACTCAAATAAAACTCAAATTGAAGTCCAACTCAGAAGAAGAGCAAACATCCCACCACCACAAGGAAAGGCACCTTTGCACAGCCTGGTTGGCTGTCTCTTAAGTAAGTCCTGCCTGGGATCCCATCACCAGGGTCACTGCCTCAGATGCAGTTCAGTTTCTCAAGCTTCTTCGTATCTTCTGTGTCTGAATGTGCATGACTTCTGAGTACTCCTTCGATTTTGAGGTGTTTTGATTTTCCTGCATTGGCTTCCATTGAATAAAAGTAGGTCATCTATAGATGAAAGTTGAGAACGGTACAGACTCTATTAGTCTATATTTTTAATTTCAAGTAATTAAAGGCTGTTTCTAAATAAGATAGATTGAGTAGAATATTCAAATGGAAATCCTCCCTCTTTCTGATTTTCATTTTTGCTGCCATCTTCTAAAGTGTATTCCTTTCTTTAGCTGTAGGTGTGGGAAACTTGGGCCTTTCCCTTGCCCTCTGCCTTTTCCCATTTTTTTTTTTTTTTTGTCTCTTAGTGGATAATCAGCAGCATCATTTATCCAGCCATTGAATTCCTAGATCACTAGGTGACTTCTGAGGTTTTTTTCACCCATTTTATACATTTATATATTATAAAGTATCCAAAGAGAAACTTGGTGCATAACTGATTCATGGGTGAGCAAAAGAAAGGACTCTAATTTAGCATGGGTAACAAGTCCAGCTCCTGCTTAGCACAAGTCTTCCTTCTGCTTGATTTCCCTTCTTCAAATCTCAGTAAAGTGAGAGCTACTTACATTTTGTTACTTCAGATAGTATTTCTCTTTCTATTTTGGAAAAGATCTCCAGATAGCTCCCCAATTCCACCATACTACAGTCTCTGCTTTCCCTTACCAATTGTTTTCATGTTCTGGCCTCTTGGTTCAATATCTCCCAGTTTTCCTTCCTCTTCATATTCTCTCCTTTGTTGTTTAACCTTCCTTACCCTTCCTCAGGACTCATGTTTTTGACCTGGCTCACACTACTGTTTTTTTTTCTCTCATATCCATACTCAAATCCTAGACTGCTGTCCTCAAGACATTCTAGAACATCCTTCATCCAAAGCAAATTTACATTTCAAATATGAACATTGGCATTAAAAATGTATAAGATGGGATGGTTGCTGGTATCCTGCAAAAAAAAAAATGCGTGTACTTGGGAAAGAGAGCTCTTCAGCACAGCTATGAAATTTTAAAATATGCCCTCAGAACTCAAAACAAACTTTGCATTTTTTATTAAATGCCAACATTGTATGAAATGTTTGTTTTATTGTGGGCTAAAAATTACAAATAAGAAATTGTCATATATGTATGTGTGTGTGTGTATATATATATATATATATATAGAGAGAGAGAGAGAGAGAGAGAGAGAGAGAGAGAGACAGAGAGACAGAGACAGAGAGATAGAGAGACAGAGAGACAGACAGAGGCAGAGAGACAGAGATAGAGAATCACCTTGTTTAATTGTAACAGCAAAAGGAAAGCTGACCATAGGGGCTATGGCATTCATGAAATCTAAATTTTTCTTATCCAAAACCTCTTGTTTCTAAATATGCTAAGCACTGATTTCTTAAAGCTAATATTAAATTGGACCTTTATTTAATATGTATTTTAGAATTCAAACCACTCTGTAAACATTATGTAATTAGTCTGTGTATCATCCTAATGATAAAGACAGGAGGGTAGCCTCATTGTTATGGGTAGAGACATACAAATATCTTTGTCACAGCTTATGTCTCATTGTGCTATTATTAGGCATTTGTCTTGTTTACCTTTTACTCAGTAATAATAATTAACATGTACCAAGTGGTTATTCCACGCAGCCACTGTGCTAAGTAAGCCCTTAACACTAATGATCTTATTTAACCTTCACAGCTACACCATGAGGCAGATACTGTTACCATGTCCCACTAAAGCTGAGAAAGGTTAAATCATCTGTTCACAGCCAGTAAATGGCAGAGTTGAGATCTGAACCCAGGCCTTTCTGCTCTAAAGTCTGCCTTCATAACATTGCCAAACTGTACTAGATGTAATAGAGTTAGCACATTGTGGGTCCTCGATTATTTGTGGAATGAATAGAACATTGAAACACTTCAGTTTGGCTTAGCCAGTGTTAATGGAATGTGTACATACAGGGCATTCAAAGATTATTCATTTTATATATATAAATATTAAGATTATATAAAATGTAAATCAAAACCACACTGAGATATCACCTCACACCCAGTAGGATGACTAAAATTTAAAAAACAGGCAAGTATTGAAAAAGATGTAGAGAAAATGGAACACTCATGCATTGTTGGTAGGAATGTAAAATGGTGCAGCCATTTTGAAAAACAGCCTGGCAGTTCCTTAAAATATTAAACCCGGCAATTCCACTTCCAAGGAAATTAAAAACATATGTCCACACAAAATCTTGTACTTGAATGTCTTAGCAGCATGATTCACAATAGCCAAAAAGTTAGAACCGTTTAAATGTCCATCAATTGATGAATGGATAAACAAAATGTGGCATATCCATATGGCGGAATGTTGTTCTACCATAAAAAGGGATGAAGTGCTGATACGTGCTACAACTTAGATAAACCCTGAAAACATGCTGAGTGAAAGCAGCCAGACACAAAAGGCCACATATTGTCTGTACCCATTTATATGAATTGGACAGACAGGCAAACCTATGGAGACATAAAGTAGATTAGTGGTGGTCAGGGGCTTGGGGCAAGGAGAGAAAAGGAGTGACTGCTTAATTGGTAAGGGGTTTCTTTTTTGAGAGTAATGAAAATATTTTTCAATTAAACACTGGTGATAGTTGCATAATTCTGAATATAGTAAAAATCGCTGAATTGGGCACTTTAAAAGAATCAATTTTGCTATTGTTTATAAAAGATTATGTGCTAGGTGCAAAGAGAAGGAAAACAGCTAACTTTCCTTTAGAGCTTCCTCTAATTGGGAGAGACTATTGTAAGCAAATCATTTTAATGCAGTATGATAAATGCAAGCATAGAGATGTGTACACCAGGCTCTGGGGACACAGGACAGAATAACTATCTGGGGCATGGGGGAAATTTTCCTTAGAAAATGGATTCTGAAGGACAAGTTCAAAGAGAGTGGCTTCTAGTTCAAGCAGTGGGAACACCAAAGCATGCCCCAAAGCATAGTCATGTGAACAGATATATCCAGTGTTCTGGGAATCGGGATTCTATGTGTGAGCAAAGGGCACATGAGAAGTGAGTCAAAGGTGAGGAAACCTGAAACTTTGCACCAGATGGAATGGAGCCCACACATGCCATGCAAGAGGTTGGACTTTATGCTGGAAGCAGTGTAGTGTCATCAGGCTTTTAAGCAGATGAGTGTCGTAATCAGATTTCTGTTTTCGAAAGGTAATCCTAGTGGCAATGTAGAAAATGAATGGGAAAGAGACAGAGATTCTTGAAGACAGTGTGGTATTTAGGAACAGATTATATTTCTGCTCTCCCTCCCATCCAGTTTCAGCCTATGGTGAAGATTTTTTCTGTCTCTCTACTCCCTCTCAGGGCTTTCTGCCCCTATACCTGGAGGAGGAGTTGTTAATCTGATTTTGCAGAGCCTGAGCACTTGGTTGGGCTGGATTTTTTCTTCCCTCTCTATTACCACCACCAGCGTTAGGAGTTCAGGGTGTTTTATGCCCAAAATTCCATCTGGGAGTCCCTGACAAAAGATACTTCTATATAGTGACAGCCTTACTATATATTTCAAGGCTAGTGGGCTACTGTGCTTCGCAGAGGCATGCTTCTGCATGGTCTCCACTGTGAGCAGAGCAAATGCCCCTGCCCTGTCAGGCCCTGTGGTCTTCTCTATTCTGGTTTGGGGAGAACATTGAGAAGGCTCATTGTGGCCTTCAGCTGGTTTCTTTAATACACCTTTTACTAAAGTTTTACTTTGGTGCTATCAGGCACTCACAAGTCCATTAATAAAGTCAGTTCCTTTTTATTAGTAAGGCTAGCACTATATAGAAGTCTCCTTTGTCAGGGACTCCCAGAGGGAATTTTATGCACAAAACACCCTGAACTCCTAACACTGGCGGTGGTAATAGAGAGAGAAGAAAAAAATCCAGACATTTCAGAAGTAGAACCCAAACAGGCTTGGGTGGAAGGAATCCTGTCTAACAGCAGCATTTTCAGGAAGAGGAGCAGGTATTGAAGCAGGTATTCAAAGGAGATGCCATAGCCAGAGGCATGTAGTAGGTAAGGGGAAGACAAACTGAAGTGCTAGGAAGTGACCAGTTTAATCTACAACTGGAGGATCCCTAGCAGAGGATTTGAAGGTTAATTTGGTAGAGTCAAGGGTGGAGAGAGATTGAAGGTAGGAGATGGCGTACAGATAGCGTGACAAGTCCATTTCAGTTTGAAGAGCCTCTGAACCACTCAACTGATGTCCTAGAGGCATTTGGAGGCCAGGCCTAGAGCTTAAGAAAGAGAAGTCTCACTGTGGCCTTTGCTGGTTTCTTAAATATACCTTTTACCAAAATTTTACTTCGGTGCTATCAGGCACTTACAAGTCTCTTAATAAAGCCAGTTCCTTTTTACTAGTAAGGCTAGCACTGTATAGAACTGTCACTATATTATGGCACTTAGGCACTGATTAACTTCTCCCCTCTGAGTCATATTCTAGCAATATGTGCATTACATATTTTGCTGTAAATTCTAATTGTCTTTGTTGGAAGAGAGAGTGATTCCCAAAGACATTTGCCTGCAATGCTCTTGATGTCATCTTTAAAAATAAGTAATAACATTTTCTTTTTTACCACTTTGGTTTTTTTAATCAGAGTGTTTTATTTTGTTTGTTTTGTTTTTTCTTTGCCCGTAAAGAAAAACTTGTGCCTAAGCGTGGATCACTGTTAAATTTTTATTTAACTGCGTGGGAGTGAACATTTTGCAAAATCTGAAAAATTCAGTCTTTTTTAGAAGAATTTAAATTCTTTTAGTCAGATGATTAAAACCCTACTTTTGTCACTCTATATCCTTTGACTTGTTTACAAATAGTAGTGAAGGCTTTTTAGTCCCTGTCCCAATCATCAATCATCAGCCATTCAGGAGACCAGCAAAACGTCCCAATCACCCATTTGTAGCACAGCAATTTTGTTAAGTCTCTTAGGAACAGGAGAAGGATGACATGAGGCAGTAATGGTTTTTACCAGAGCTGTCCTTTGATCAAAGTGTGTTAATACTCGACATCAGTGTTTTTGTTGTTGGTGTGTGCTGTGCTGGAATTGCACCAGGCTTTGAAGTGCTTTATTGTTTTTTATGAGTTTTCTAGATTTCCTTTTCCTCTCCTTCAGTTCTGATAACTGACTTTTAATCCTATCATCATGGCCAAGGGATTTGTCTCCAAAGAGCACTAGTTTACCACGCTGCAAAACAGCACAAATATTAAGTTCCTGAACCTTTCAGATAAAAATGCATTTTGCCACCTTAAAAGCATTTTGCAGTTTTTATTCCCAGCAGTTCTCACCAAAAGCAGTATTTTTTCTTTTGTTTTTCAAAAACGATATTGAGCAAAAGACAGTAACACAATAACTGAGTGTCCGCAGTCTAACTGAAAACGGGAATGTGTTCTTCCATTTTCCACCTTGCTTATGACATGGGCCTTTTGACTTACCTTTGTTTTCCCTCAGAGCTTTTTGATAGAAATTACTGTAAGCTTAGATCACTCCTCCTATTTAAAAAAAACTTACATTTAAGTTTCTTATTTATACACATTAGAAGGGTCACTTAATATAGTTATTTCTTTACAAAGACAGTCATGATGACTTAGTACATTTGTCAGTTATTTGTTACTATAATGTCTCTTCTAAAGGCAAGAGTGTAGTTACAAAAGACAAAAGACTTCTTAGCTTTATCTTGCTGAAGTAACAAAGCTTTCCTAGGCCGCAAAAATATTTTGTCTTTCTGTGTTCCTGCTTATCTTCACCACTGAGAAATGCTGGTAACATTAATAAAGTCAGTTATTTTTCAAATGTATACCTGCCAGAACAGTATGGGTGCTGAATATTTAACTATCATTATGGCTGTTATAATTTGATGATTCTGGTCTATTTTGGTGAGATTGTTAAAGCTTGCTCCTGCAGGGAGTCATGTTATTGATAAATCTAGTATTTTTCCAAAATGTGTTCATTTGGGGAAGATTTTATTTACAATTATTTCTTATGGCTTTTTTCTCAGATGCTGTAATCAGTGGATCCACATTCACTTTAAAAAATTAATTTAAAAAAGATCAAAAGCAAAGTAATTAGAAGCATCTACAGATATAGGAATTTTGCATTCTTGTTCAGTTTCTATGTCTCTAAGTCTTGTTAAAGGTCACTTCCTTCTTTTATTAAGCAGACATGTCCCAAACACCTGCTGGAATCTCCATGAAGAGCTGATAATATGTTCCTATCTCAAAACATCACGGATAATGTCCTTTGTTTTAGGCTGACCTACCTGCCATAACACCTTTGAGTCCTGCCAGCACAGTAATGTCTCCCAGAATTCCCTAGCCATTATAATCCATGCACTTTCTTCTGCTCACTTCATCAATAGTTTCCCTCTTTTTGATTGTATGAGTCCCATGTCATTTGCTCTCTTGTGAGAAGTTGTTCAGAGTCCAGGTTCAGTGACAGACAAATGGGCTAAGCAAACATGTTTCATGCCTGCACAGAAGTTACTCTGTTTTGGTATTATTATTATTTTTTTTAATTATCATTTGAGAGAAGCTAGAGAGATTCTCATTGTCTAAAAGATTGTATATATTTTATATGTTTGTATATGTTTTATATGATTGTATATGTTTCCCCCTTAAAAAGAGTTAGTTCACCACCCATGCGAACATTTACATATGAGCCCTCAGTCTTCTCTCTTTACTTCTCAAAAATTAAGGAAAGAAATGGAGCTACTCCGACCACATGTGCATCTTCAAATAGTTTATTCTAATCCAATGGCTCTTAACCTCTGTTGGGTCCTGAATCTCTTTGAGACTCTGGAGAGAGTAAAGAACTGCTTTCCAAAAATGCACATATAATACAGACAACATTTTATAGTCAATTACAGGGGTTTTTCAGTCTCCCTGAAGGTTATCCAAGACCTTGTGAGAGGCCCATGAATCTCAAGTCAAGAACTTGTATTCAGTAAACCTGTGACTCTTCTCTGTTCCCATCTAACACGTATAATTATTGTTAGGATGTGTCAAAGAGATTTTCTCACTTGTTTTTCTATCATTCATAGCTGCTTTGTGTCAAAGAAACCACATCAACCAACTTCCTGCCTGACTGCTCAGAGGCTACACTCAGAAACAATTGATAATATGGATCAGGTTTCTAATTGTTTATTATCTCAGAGGAAGTCTTTATTCCTGTCAATGCCTCACAGCTTCCGACAGCCCCGGGACCAGGGCACTAACTTGTAAAGTTTCACTACCTGTAACCACATCCATCATCTTCCAGTTTAGCCATCATAACATTAGCTAACGTCATTGCTGCTGATTTATCTTATCCTCTCCTCTTTCTAAAATTATACTCCAAGTACATCCACTGGTTCCTGAAAAGATATAAAATGATTCCCTTTCCACCTACCAACTCCTTTTCTGGATTTTATGTACTTAAGTCTCAATTAATTATTACCCAAGCAGCTGTGGTTTCAAAATAGCACCTACACTGATTACTCCCAGGCACTGTAAGTCAACCCTCATAATGGCAGAGGTATACATCAATCTCTGATTACTGTCAGCCACTGCTAACCTTTACTCTCAACCTGCCTCTGACACTTATTAAGAATTTCTCAAATGATAATTTTCAAAATTAGTCATTGTTTAAATAGTAAAAGAAGTTCTTTTTAAAATAGCTTAATTAAAGAAGTCAACTGTAAAAGCTGATATTTAAGGTCCTGAGGATTTTTTTTGAAAGATTTCTTAGATTTTTGTTTGTATTATTGGGAGGATTTCTTTTTTTATAAATAAATCAGAAACAGTTTTCTTTTGCTTTATTTTTGGTGAGGAGATGTAGAGATTAAAATATTTTTAAAGAAACAAATTATTTAAAATGTAGAATGGGACAAAAATTACTGATATTATTTAAACATTATTTAGTGTAGTTACAATGACCTGTTATTGTATATTTTATTTTTTGTATTTTATATTTTTTATATTTTGTTTATTCATTTAGCTATTTTATTTACTCTTTTAAAACGTCTTTAAAAGTGTATCTGGGCAACCACCACATTGTTGTCTGTATCTATGGGTTTGTCTTTTTTGTTTGTTTGTTCATTTGTTGCTTTCTGTTTTATATCCTACATATGAGTAAAATCATACGGTTCTTGTCTTTTTCCATCTGACTTATTTCACTTAGCATAATTTTAAGATTTATTCATGTTGTTACAAATGGCAGTATTTTATCCTTTTTATGGCTGAGTAGTATTCCATTATATATAAGACATCTTCTTTATCCAATCATTGATTAACAACACTTAGGTGGTTATAAGAAGTGAAGGGTCAGGCTGGGGGAATGATGGAGAGGTTTAGAAAAGGGGATCAAGTATACGATAATGAAAGGAAAGTAGACTTTGGGTGGTGAGCACACAACACAATGTACTGATGATGTGTTACAGAATTGTACACCTGAAACTTATATAGCGTTGTTAATCAATGTTACCCCAACAAATTTAATTTTTAAAAAGCATATCTAGGATGAGAGCTGGTTGAGGGAGCGGTAAATTTTAATCAAGCATTTAAGTGAAAGACTCATTAATTAATAGTGAAATTGTTAGCGCCCTTCTCCTGAGCAGGTCCCAAGTGGTAGCCAGCATTGTATCCTCTAGGCAGGAGATTGGAGAACCCTGTTCTGGAAAAACTGATTGGACCACGAAAAGATGATGCAGACTGAAAGGGATCCCTTGACAAACTGATGACCTTCAGTGAAGTTCCCCACATGGAACTTCCAATAACCTTTTAGTGTCTTATTCTTAAATATGAATGTACAGGAAAGGCCACCAGACATGGAGGAAAGCTTATCACATGAAAAGCAGAAACCAAAGCAAGCATGTAAGCCAAGAAAGGGCCACAAAAGACATGGAGACAAGGTATGAGCTGAAGAAAACATTAAAAAAATATACTATCATTAATATCCACGGAGAAGTAAAGAAAATATTGTACCTGTGAAATAAGAACAAGGAAAGGGAAAAAGCAGCAAATAAGAAAAAACCCTTAGAAATTGAACCAGTGTATCAGAAAATAATAATTCAACAAGGATGGAAAGGAAAATAATGATATCACACAGAAAATAGAACAAACAGACATGGAAAAATATGAGAAAAGTGAAGAAAATAAACTGATTCATTCAGAAGTTTTTTGCCTAATAAGAGTTTCATACATTAGGAAGACAGAAAAAAACAGAGGAAGAATAAATAATATAAGAAAACTTCCCAGAACTGAAGGACATGAGTTATTCTAGTTTTTCTGATGGAAAGTACCCACCTAGTATAATGAGTGGAAAACCAAAATACATACACACTAAAGCCACTGCTCACCTGATTTTTCTACCGTCCTTACTGTTCTTTTTGTGTTTCCTTCCTGGATATCTTTTTCCCATTCCACCCTTAATATTATTACTCTGCTTTCTACACTTGACTTTCACCTTTTCTCACTGCCCTTCCCTCCATGTATCATGATACTCAGTACTATGACTTTAACCACTTCTATACATCGGTGGTTCCAGGTGGGTAAATCCAGTTGTTGCTTCCTCTTGAACTCCAGACCTGCCTGCTTCCTATAACTAACCCTTCCTTCCTATTACTCTGCAGTCCTCACACATGCCTAAAAGTGAATTTACTTCTGTAACTCTTCTTTTTTTTGCCTTCTAATGAGCCCATCTATCTTCCTGATTTCCTATTATATTAACTGAAAATATCTTCCCTACAATGTTATAAGTTATCAGTCACTTAGGAGTCTGAGGGTCTCTCTGGGCCCTGTCATCTTCCTCATACCTCACATTTAATCAGTGTGTCCTCGAAAGCCCCAGGAGTCCTGAGATCCCAGGCAACCCTCCTCTTCCTTATTCTTATATATGAGGGACAACCAAGGTCATTGAACATTTGAGGAGGAAATCTGTAGCATAAAAAAGGTGAACAAAAATAGTACAAAAATTGATTTTAAGAATAACTTTTTTTAAAAACTCAAAATAATAGCCTCAGATTTGAGATGATATTGCAAATATAAATAAAATCAGAATACTAGGAAAAAGGAACAGGGAACATAAGGAACTTTTAGATGTTAAAAACATGACTGGCAAAATAAAATAATTCTACAGAATGGTTGAAAGATAAAATAGAGGTAAACTCCAAGAGTTTAGAGGGTAAACAGACCAAAAGGAGGAAAATATGAGAATAAAAGATGTAAATGTCTAGGTCCTACAGGAATTCCAGAAAAAGAGGGAAGAGAAAAGAAGAGAAATAAGAAGACGCTATCAAAGAATAATAGAAATGTCCAAGAACTCAATTTAATGCTATTCAAAATTAGGGCATCCTGGGTGCTGAACAGAAGGCACGTAGATATAGATGATACCGATATAGATATATAAATATAGATCATTATGAAATTTTAGAACACCAAGGATAAAAAAAATTTCAGGTCCGGAAATCCTCTAAAACAAAGAAGTTTGCAGCCTATGAATGAACATCATCAGCAGCATCAGATGTTGGAAGAAATAGGGCAATATGTTTAATGATCTAAGAATTATATGTCCAATGAAAATACTGATTAAGGGTTAGGATAAAATCAGCTAATTTCTAGACATGCAAGAACTCAGAGAGTTGACTTCTATTTTAAAATCATCATCATGTAACTAGAAATAGCTGAAAGACGTTATTCACATTTGTTGAACGTTTGCTAAACATTTTTCAAAATCCTGCAAGCCCTCTTTGCAGTCCTAGTATATGGAATAGAACATTTTATTCAAATGTTTAATTGCCTTTGTTTCTTTGTTACCTTTTTTAACACCAAACTCAGTTAAAGTCTACTAATCTCTCTGCTTTTCTCTACCCTTTTCTTAGAATTTCCTTTGTGCATTGTTTTAAAAATCTTGTCTGTGGTTAATGATTTCATTCTTTGTATTTTTATCTTAATTTTGTAACTTTCACAACTAATTAAATAACTTTTTATAGTATGTAAGAATAAAATATATAAAATAAAATATATAAAATAAAAGTTTTACATTATTGGGGGTGGCTTTTTTCCTATAAATAAAATTTTAATTTTACTAATATGGAAACAACCTAAATCTTTTCACTTCCTTCCTTTCATCCTTTTTTTTTTTTTTTTTTTTTTTGACAGGGGGAAGGATTAAAAATTTATAAATATACATATAATCATAAAATTTGCCATTTTAACTATTTTAAAGTATAGATTTCAGAGGTAATGCCATTTAATATTATATTAACAATTTTGTGTAACCATCACTATTATTTTTAAAAATTTCATTACCCCCAAAAGAATCTGTACCATTTAGCAATAACTCCTCATTTCCCTTTCTAACCACCCCCAACCACCAATCCTTTTGTCCCTATGAATTTGCTAAATCTTTCTTTCTTATGCAGCACTAAGAAGTGCAGATTAGATTTATTATGTAAAATGTCTCTTTACAACATGTGATAATTTGCTATCATTATCTGGAGTTTCTGTGCTTGTTATCTATTGTAGCATAACAAATTACCCCCAAATTTAGTGTCTTCAAATAACAACAGTCATGTATTATTCCTTACGGCTTCTGTGGGTGAGTAATTCAGCCAGGGTATTATGGACATTACATGTCTTTGCTCCACGATGACTGGGGCCTTTACTAGAAGACCCCAAGTCTGGGATCTGGAAACATCTGAAGGCTCATTCGCTCATATGTCTGGCATTTGATGGTGGCTGTAACCTGGTAGCCTACTGGGGTTGTCAGCTCGAACATCCACTCATGGTTTCTCCATGTGGCCTGGGCTTTTCCACATTATGATGGCTAGGCTTCAAAGGAAAGCATCCCAAGATAGAGAAAGAGAGAGAAAGAGTGACAACAGCCAGTATTACCTTCAACTACCTAGCCTCAGAAGTCACATAGCATCACTCTCACTGCATTCTGTTGATTGAGACAGTTACAAAGGTCCACCCAGTTTCAACTGAGAGAAACACAGACCTCGCCTTTACATGTAGGTGTGTCACTGTCACACTATAAGAAGAACATGTGGAATGGGATAAAAATTGGTGTGGCCATTTTTGGAAATGCAGTCTGTTGCAGTGTGTGTTCACCGTGGTACCCAATTCAGGCTCTAGCAGGACTTCTCTAAAATCAACTCCTTTAACTTCCCTTAACTGCTAGTTAATCAGTTGTGGAGATAGGTATCCTACTTTCTCTAGTTAAGAGGTTGAGATTTAGACAGTCAAAAGAAGATTTTTTTAAAAAATAAGATAATTATGTAGCTGTTGTTAGAAAAGAGAAACATATTTCTTAAAAACAAGATAATCATCATCATGTGTCCATTAAAGAAGCTGTTCTAATTAATGGCTTTAGTGCTATTTGAAAAATGCTCCCTAGTCAAAAAAAAAAAACAAAAAAACATTTAAATGTAAGAAACATATTGTTTACGAACATTGTATTTACAGTTTGGGCATGAAAACATTTTTCTAAGTTCTTGATTGACCTGAAATATTTAAACACACAGTTGCCTCCTTTCCCTAACGTACATCTAGAGCAGATAGTTTATCAAGTCTATTCTAGAGCCAAGTTAACTCACCTCTCTAAAGCTTTAGTGTCCTTATCTGAAATACAGGAGGAATAATAGTATCTCCCTCACAGAGCTGGCATGAGGATTAAATGACTTAATATATGTAAAGTGCTAAAAAATAGTTAGGCACAGGAAGTATGTGGATGTGTTAATGGTGTTCTGATCTGCGTGTATATGAGGAGTTATAGCCCATTTATTTCCCAACAAAGTATTCAAAAGATAAAAGATAGGGTTAATGAAAATAGATTGTTAAGCTTTTTCATTTAGGAAGAACATGTTAGATTGCTTCTTAATAACTCTTTGTTTTTCCTAGTTTGAAAAAGAAAAACAGCATGATATTCGATCATTCTTTTTACCAAAACCTAAGAAAAGTCAATCAGTGACCTCCTGTGATGAACCAAGTACATTCCAGGAGAAGAATACTGTAGCACCAGCAGACCCTGGGAAAATATCTACAAGAAGTATCATTGATTATGAAAATAGTTTTGAACCTGAGGCTAAAAGATTGAAGTCAGTCACAGACCGCTGCAGTCTCCCACAGGAGAAACCATCTGGGCCCAAGCAAACCCAAACTCCAGTCCTGGCAACCACCCCTCTCCTTCCTGGAAAGGGCTGGCAGTGTGGCTTCTGCACCTATATCAATAACTCCATGTTACCTTATTGTGAAATGTGTGAGAATCCTCAAGGCAGTGCTGGTGAGTACACAGAGGGGGCTGGCAGTGGTGTCTTCAGGTAACCTGTGCTTTTAGAGACAACTGCTATTATCAGAGGTTAATGTGACTCATCACTGACTTTAGCTTTTAAGCTAGAGTAAGCTCTTCACACAGTGAAGTGAATTTATCCCCTGGTGGAATGTGAAAGGCTCCCAGTTCTGTCAAGAATGTATATCCCCCAGCGTCTGTGACATGGTGTTAATTTGGCACAAATGGACATTTCTGATTAATGCCAACAGGATGTGAATTCAGTGGGCAGGAATAGAAGCTCCGTTGCTATGGCAGCAAATATGCCTTATAGTCATAGACCTGCTGTTTTCTTTACTCTGTAGATAATACTTGTTTTTAAAGAAATTATAGATTATTTTTTTTCAAATAATTAAATAATCCAGTGTAGCTTCTTTGCTTAGTAAAATATACACTGTGCCATGTTTCTTGCATGACAAATCATAAAAATTCCTTTATAGATCTTTTAAGGACCAATTTGGTATCTGTTTTATGAGTTTATTCTTTTCCAAAACATGCTATTTTAAAAGTAGAACTAATAAACATACTTCAGAGTAATTTTTACAGCATAAGATGCCATTTTCTGATGGTTTTTTTGAAACAATTTTTAATACCTGTGGTCATCTTAAGAAAAAGATCATTAGTATTCCTTCTGTTTCCAATTCTCTGGTTTTAGAGACAATTTTTATAGTAACTCAAAATGCTAAATTGACAGTTTTGGAAACTGGAAGAAGTTGTTCTATTTTATCAATTGAAAAAATTATACATATCTACTTTTCCATCGTATGTGAATTCTTTGGAACATTGATGTTAACAAAGACTCAGCTAAGATCTAAGCTCTGATACTGGAGTTCCTGCCTGCCTGCCTTGCTTCCCTCTGCCTTAGTTTTGATGTGAAAGAAAATGTAATCAGTAGCTGAGTCTTTCCTCTTTCAATTCTGGGTGTTCCTACCAAAACTGACAAGTCTGCCATCTGGGTGGTTATATTTGTAATGTGGACACCTGTTGTCTCTCTGAACTAAATGGGAACCACAGCTTATTCCATATACTCTCTCACACAATTTGCATTATCTCATTCAATTTCCAACTGCTATATGCAATAAAAATAAAGTATCTCATGACTATGAAATTATGTCAGTTCACATTAAGTATATAAATTGAGCAATTTAGCAACAGAAATTATAGTTTAATGGGGTTTTAGAATTCTGATTTTCTTTGTGATACCAAGAGCTGTAAAGAAAGTTTCTAGACCTTTGTTTAATAAGCACACTTTCAAGCAACCTAAAGAAAAACAATACCTTTTGTGAATATGAAACAGTCTGATGAAAGAGAAATATATATTCTGAGTAACAGTGATAGTATTATAAAATTTGTAATTATTAGATTAATATTACTACAGTTTGGCATAGTGATTTCCAACCTTAATTTGAATGTACCCCAAAATTTGAAAAGCAGAATGAATTCTAATCCATCTAAATTTTTAAGTCAGTGCCTGCCATATAACACTTTGAGGAAATAGTAGAATCAAGAAAATTAAGGGAACAATATTAGGAAATTATGGTCCTATAGAGGTTGCTAAGGAAGGCTCTAGTACATTAGATAAAATTTGGTATAGTATACCTTGAACACTAATTATTCATCAATATGTAACTCTTCTCTTGTGCTTTGTTCTTACATCTGTAAGTTTATACTTGACATAACACAGTTCACATGCCCAGACTTATATCTCTCACTTGAATTCAAACTGCATATTGTCTAATGGGTACCTCAAGCTTAACACATCCAAGATGGAATTCTTGATTCACCACCAACACCCAAATCTTCTCTTCTCCTGTGTTCTCGACATTGTGCCAAAAACTTAGGCAGCATCCTTGATTCCTTTCTCTTCTCCCACATTTGATCCATCATGTTCTACTGGTGTAACCTCCAAAATATATATTGATTTTAGCCACTTTATCGTTATTGCTACTACCCCACCATTTTCTCTCTCCCAGACCTAAGTAGCCTCCCTCCTATACTCCCTTGTGGCTCTTCTCTGCACAGCAGCCAGCGTGATTCTTTAAAAACTTAGGCGAGTCTATTCCTTTGCCTAAAACCATCTAATAGCTTCTAGTTACATTTAGAATCTAATCCAAGAATACAGGCCCTGGGGCCAGGCTTCCTAGATTCATGAACAACTCTCAGCTCAAATGGGACTCCTCCAAGAGCTTGGTCCTGTCCCATCCCCCTTACTCATAAAACCCTCTTTTATTCTCTTTATTCGAAAAGACCTTATTTGTTTGTTTGTTCACCTCTTTATTGTCTATATCTGTCATTTAGAATCAAATCTCCAGGAAGCAGAGACTTATCTGTCTTGTTCCTTGCTTCCCCTCCAGCACCTAGGGTAGTTCTTGGCGTTTAGTAATTCCCAATAAATGTTTCCAAAGAATGAGCAGATGTTGTTGACTTTCTTTCTTTTTATAAGACCTAGCTATAACTTTTTTTTAACTTTCCTTTTTAAGCTGGACTTAGAGTAAGTATAACTTATCTAAATTTATGTATAAATTGTTTGTTTGATTTCTATAATTCTACAACTAGATAGCCTCAACTATATCCAGGATAAAAACAAAAATGAAAAAGATGATTCTCAAAAAGACACCTCCAAAAAAGTTTGGACTAGTTCTGACTGTGGAAAACAAGTCCTTGCACATTTGGAACCTGAACTTTTGGCTGAGAGTAAGGAAGAAGTATCAAAAGTCAAGAGGGAAGATGGACTCACACCCCAGCCAAACGATGGTAAGTCTTGCCCCCATTTCCATCAACCAAATAATAACCATATGCTTAGACACATAATACTCTTAGTGGATTTGTGATTACTATCCAGTTCTGGGTTCCTTGTATTCCCATTTATTTAAAAAAAAAATAACAACCATTTCTAACCACATACTTAGGTAGCTGGAAGAGGAAAGCTGTTGGCATTCAGACATCACACACAAAGCAGAAGCGATGCATAGCTATATGTGCTGCCCCAGGCCTATTGCCCAGCCTTGTCCAAGCCTGGCCCATTCACACAGTAAAGGGATGGTTTTGATTATTTGAGAGGTTCTTTTGGACTAAATAGTAAGATTGACAGTTTATTAACAGCCACTTAGCAGATCATTAATCCTTCACACAAGTATTTCTTTAAAATATCTACAATTAATTGGCATATTTTAAATTTAGGATTTGAAGGATTTTTTAAGAAAATGTTTTTAAGGAATATAATTTCAAGACTATCTGAATTAAACGATCACTTTGTTAAGTATATAAATGTTGAATAACTATGTTGCACACCTGAGACTAGTATAATTTTTTATATTAACTACATTTTAATTTGAAAGAAAGACTATATGAATCATAATTGCATTTGGAGCCAACCATGTAATATTTTGGATTTATTTACCTTTTGGTTGACTCAATTCATTATTTAGCGCTGTGAAGGTTGGCAGATACCAGTCTATATGCCATATATCACTATCTTTATGGGCCAACTGGCAAGAGAGTGTGAGTAATTTTGGGTTATTTTCTTTGTTACTCATTTAGTGACCATGGTAACCCACAGATTGATGTTCTTATTATAACAACCTAAAAATTGCTGGACTGTTGAAGTTTTTCTCTCAAATTAGTTGCTTTTAAACAGAGAGAGAGTTTGGAATCAGACTCAAAGCTTTAAAATAAAACATTCATTTAAGAATTCCTGAGCTCAGGGCATCCTCCTTTCTTCTTCCCTCAGCCTTCCATTTCCTTTAGTTCCTCAAGGTCTTCCCAAAGAATATCTTGGAATGGATCCTGTTTAGGTCTGTTTATCTTAATGGCCTTTAAGGAGACAGTTTAGACTCAGGTGGAACATACCATTTTATGTCTCTAGTTTCCTGGATCCCGCTGTGACAATCCCCCAAGTGCTGATGAGGCTTTTGTCCGACAGCATATGGCTCAGTGCACTAAGCATCACACTTGGAATCAACAGCTGGCAGTTGTCATCAACTGGGCCATGAGCCTCTTCATCTGTGGCAAGGAAATACCAGCTTGTTTGTTGTAAATTGGTCCCTTGATCAAGATGTATATTAGCTTTACTTACAAATATTTTTCAAAACTCACTAGACTTTTAGAAATTCTATTCTGCCAGGGAAATTTGCCTCATCCATTCCAGACAATGCGAGCATTTGCCCGTGCACTTGTGTATCCCCTCTTCCTTTTTTTGACTTCTCTTATCTCTGAACTAAAAACTCCATACAAGCTATTTGCTTCCCTTCTCCCCACTAACATGGATTTCCATAAAAAACAAACAGAATGAAGACAGAGGAAACACATTAATGTTAAAATGTTTATTCTACCAACCTATGCTTTTTTAGAATTAGAGTCATAGGTACTATACTGGAACTGTATTTTTGGAATTCTGGGGTTCCGGAATGGTGGCTATATCTTCAAAAGACATTGTCTGTACTCTCGAAACATTAAATTATCATTCATGGAAACAATGAAAAGAGAAATGTGTTCCCCAGTATAGCTAGTAGCTACCAAGAATACCTATCAGCTGATTTGAAATTGTTCCTATAATGCTTTTTATTGAAGAAATAACTTCTGGTCTTTATGCATTAGTGCATCAACCATAGTTCTTCAAAACTGAAGACACAGTGATTATGAGATGCACTTATTTTATGTATATTGAGATAGAAAAAACTCTGTCAATTAAAATACGACACAATATCTTAATGGTAGCCCAGACCATGTCATACCGCCCTCTGTTGCTTCGATATTTCTTTCATTTGTTCTGAGGGATTTGGCATTTTCTCCTGCCTGCAGTTGCTTTGTTTGGCATGTAATAGGCAACCCTTTTGCACATCTCAGTATCCAAACGTTAGACAGCTTCCTCTACTTGCAGGGATCTCCTTTTCTTAGTTCCCATGAAGCACTTGGTTATTCACTTGCAAGAATATAAAAAATTTTGATTATCCAGCGATACATATTTGCTTCTTTAATGTTAATTTATGCTCTCCTCTGTATCCAACTTTGTTTTTGTATTTTTTTTTTTGTATACGTGATAACATTTCAATATCAAATCATAGTGAAACATTTTGAAGCTATTTTAAAGGTAACTAAACTCAACACACGCAGTAACAATACTTCATGGACCTCTAGTGTAGTGTTGAAGTAACAGCAGTGTTCTTGTATGACAGCTCGTGCGTGGTCACTCAGTGACAACTGTTTCACAACCACCACCTGGCCAACAATGACTGTAAAATGCCACAGTTATTGACTATATGACGTTCCAGTTTCGGAGATGTTAATGTGTGGGGAAAATGTACATTTTTGAACTTGTGAAATATGGGAATAATTCACAAACCAAGTTTGTAAAGTGACCAGTGTCTTGGTTAGAAAAATAAAAATACTCTGACATTGCCAAATAGAATGGCAAACAAATCATAGACTTCTGTATTTTGGAAAATACTTTAAAAGGTCACTTAGGAATGATGGCGGAGGTGACAAGTACAGGCTCTAGATTACTGGACTTAGGTCTTCTTACTATTGGTGTGGCCTCAGGCAAGTTAATGTGCCTCAGTTTCCTCTTCTGTATAACGCACTACTTATTTTTGAGAAGTGTTAACATGTGTACTTAGACCAGTGCCTGGCACATTGTAAGTACTTGGTAAGTGTTAACTATAATTACTATTTAGACCTGTGTTGATAATGTTATCGTTCCTACAGAATATATTGGTCAGTGGAACTGAGAAGGGAATAAATCAAAAGAGATTATTAGAAAAGAAGCTCACCAATTCACTTCCTTTTGTGATTGAGAGGTACCTATGTAGCCCTTGACATAGCTGTGTTGCTGCTGATAATCAAAATGGTGCTCATTCAGTCTCAACTTTACTCCACTCTAGCAAAAGTCTAGATTCTAGACTCCTTAATTCTTGGTGGGAGGAGATTATCCCTTATACCTAACTTGTATCTTCTCAGCTAATTCTAAATTTGTTTCTTTCTTTTTGGGTCATTAGCAAAAGTACAAAGCAACTGGTACCTATATGAACCAATATGTCCTTGGATGGCCCACCATGAAAGTCTTATTTCAAACCCAGACACGTGTTCTTTGTCACATATGTTGATATATTTGATATAGCTATTTCATCATTCTTATCTGCATAAGATTAAAATAAGCTATTTTAGACAGAGGCTCTCTTTTATCATCTTTATTAGAACAGTTGAAGAGTTCAGACACTCTGCCAGTGTATGATACCTTAACATTTTGTGCAAGTAAGAATACTGACCGGATTCACCTCTATACTAAGGTAAGCATCATGTGGATTCTGAAGCTTGAAACATACAAAAGGCTTCCTTTATTTATATTTCGATAGAGATATTTAATTGTGTTACCAAAGACATTGGCATCTCGTTCCTTTTCTCCTTAAACCTAATTCTCACACTCCTATGTTGAACCAAAGAGGCAAAACAGCCAAGTGGCTAAGAGCAATGACTTTGGAGCCAGAGGACCTCGGCTCAAATCTGTTACTAACTGTGGAATAGTGGACACATCACTTAACTGCCTGGTGCCT
>CM053503.1:96075634-96096362 GCA_028627145.1 Eidolon dupreanum | reverse complement strand
GGCCTCAGTTCTGACTGAGGCCAGTTTACCTTCACTGCTAAGAGGGGTCAGCATGTGTGGGGACTGACCCAGCATGCAGTGTACTACTTTTTATAAGAAAATAGGGATCATTTTTTTGCCCTTTGAGTGGAAATCTAACATTGCCCATGCGCCAGCTGTACCTGTCTTGAAGGAAAAGGGAGCCGTGAGTTATTTTCTTTGGCATCATGTAATCCTGTTCTCAGGTTCCCAGAAAATAGCCAGTTACGTATAATTGACTAATAAGTAAGATTAATGGTGCTCTAATAAAAAATGCCCCAGGTTTACTGATGGCTGTTTTCCCGTGATAAGTAGCTGGGTGCACAGCAATTCTCGGATGTTGCGCTGTCGCTGTCACTGCTGCAACGCCTGCTGTCTCCAAGACCAGTTTTGCCTCAGCCACTACTTCCAACAGCCAGGCCTCCTTTCATCTCAGTGAGCGCATTATTGCTGTTGGTCCCTCTGTGTGCTGAGCACTTGTCCTGGCTGTCCTGACATGTACGTGCTTTTAGAGAGTCTCTAGGTTGAAAGAGAATTCTGCAGAATTGGTCATAGATAGTTCACAATAAAGATATGAAAGCTGCATCAAATTGAAGAAAACCTTACATTGTGAAACTCAAAAGCCTATTTTGGAGGTAGAGTAAAACATCAGTTTTCTGATGTTATAAGTAGCCTCGCTTTCAAAGGAAGATTTTCTCATTTTCTGCCAGATTTTGAGGTTTGTTCGAGAGTGGAATAGTCTGACTGCTATGAAGCAAAGAATAATCAGGAAAAGCGGGCAGTTGTTCTGCAGCCCAGTTCTTGCTTTGGAAGAGATCACAAAGCAACAAACCAAACAAAATAGTACAAAAAGGTATGAGTTGTCCTTCTCTTTTTATTTTGTGTTTTATTACTTGATATGCTTATTTCTATGGGAAGGGGGAGATCAGACACATTTTATGGAACGACTAATGAAATCTTGATAATTTAAGAGAAAATTATACATAAAATGACAGCTTATTTTATAACAATATAATTAGATATTTTGTGAATTTGATCAAATCTGCTGGAACGGTTAGGTTATCTGAATCTTGCTCACCATGCATCTCACCCACCAGGGGAAAGGCTAGAGTCACAGGGTGGTGTGATCTATGATCTCTCAAGCCTGGGACACTTATTAAAAACAGGAAAACATTTTGCTGTTAGAACACACCCCTGGGCCCAGTCTGCCCTGTGTTCCTGGGGCGTGAATATTCAGGGTCATGCAGCAGGGTGCTGGTTCTTTTTGATACAAGTGGTGGGAGGTAAGTATTATCATGTCCCTGGTTGGAAACAAAAGGAAAAGTTAAGTGTCTCGTGTTGTAACTTTTTGTCTTTATCATTACAAGTCTCTTTCTAATCTCTGTATACTCACTTTCCTTTCTTGGCATCATAACATCATAACCATCATAAACCTGCGGTGATCTCAAATCCCCATTCTCTGTAGACTCTTTCGTCAGCATGAGGCAAAAATTCTCAGGAAAGGTAGTCAGCTGCCTGTCTTTTACTTTGGAAGAGATCACAAAGCACCAGCAGACGCATTGGCAGAAAAAGCCCTTGTAGCTCTTGCTGTCTCCATACGCCTGTAATCTCTCTTCATCCTCACATTTTATCATTTTATGATCTCTGGCCTTTTCCATGCACACAGGTGAAAAAAAATACATCAATGGTATGTAAAGGGATGTGGTTGATTAAATAAATTATGTTCCCATACAGCAAAAAATCTCTTTAGCTATTTTAAAATATGGCATATGGTATATTCATATGAGAGAACAAGATAAGTTATTAAGATAAATTATTGTGATAAATTATTATGGGTAAAAATAAGTATGAAAAAGTAGGGAGATACAAATATATGTAATTGCTGTTATTGACATAGAAAGTATCTAAAAGGATACCTTAGAAATTCTTACCAGAGGTTTCTCTAGGCCAGTGGTTCTCAGCTGGGGATAGTTTTACCCTCCAGGGTGGCAAAGTTAGGAGATATTTTAGTTTTGCACAATGAGGGGATACAACTGGGGAACGTCTAGTGGCTTGAGGCCTAGGATCCTGCTAAAACTCCTACAGTGAACAAGACTGCACTTCCAGGCAAAGAATTATATTTCAAAATGTCAGTAGGGTCGCTATTGAGAACTCTTGCTATGGACCATAAGATTGGGGAATTTGTGGAGGTGGCATGGACTTCATACTTTATGCCAGGATGACATATTCATATGATGAAAAACAAAGGAGGAAACATAAATGAACAAATGATGTCAGGTGTAAAACTAGGAAAAGATGGGGTAAGAGGTGAAAATGGCAAATTGGAAAGTACATAACCCATCCAACGTGATTCAAATTCAGATTTAAAAATAAAATACTGTATGAGTCAAATAAAGCTCTTTGACTAGTTGGATTTTTCCATGAGCTGCCAGTTTTGGGCTCTTGCCTAATCTGTTCTGTATTGATTGAATTTTTCTCACGAGCATGTATTACTTTACATAAAAAATGCATTAAAATGTGTGTATGTTTAAACATACACACATACCGACACATACATATGTGCACACACAGATGACAAAAAGCATGATGCCTATTTTATTTTTCTCAATACTTCTTCCAGTTTTCTCCATTTTCTCTTTTTTATAATGAAAGGCTTAATGGAAATATTGCTCATCTCTTTACATGATCATAATTCCCTTCTTTACTGAATTTACTGCCACTCCAGCCATTTCTAGACATGTCACATTGTTATTCTCCATCAGACATGGATGACCACTTAAAGAACCACCTGAGAATGATAGTTAAATCAGGTGTAAAAGCAGAAGCTATAAAATTATACAAGCCAAAGTTAGATACCCAGTATTATTCATAAAATTATATGTAGATGATATATTACAGATAAAACTTGTGTTGCTAAGCAGCAGAGCAAATAACCAGATGTCTATTTTTTAAAGCTTACTCTGGCAGCAGTTGGGAGACTAGATTGAAAGGGTGAGACTTAAAGTGGGGAGACAAGTTGCATTAGTTTTCTGTTGCCCCTATAACGAATTATCACACACTTAGCAGCTGAAAACAACAGAAATTTATTATCTCATGGTTTTATAAGTCAGAAGTCTCAGTTGGCTCTACTGGTTTCTCTGTGCTGGATTTTATAAGGTTGAAATCAAGATGTTGGCCAGCTGGGCTGTTACTGACAGTCTGGGAAGAATTCATTCCTGTGCTCATTCAGGTTGTTGACAGAATTCCATTCCTTGTGGTTGTAGGACTTGGGTTTCCTTGCTGGCTCTAGAAGCTGGGAGTCACCCCTAGCTTCTAGAGGCTTCTTTCTAGTTCTAACACATGGTCCCCTACACCTCAGCTCCAGCAATTGTATTTCAAACCTTTCTCAGGCTTGAACTCACTCCCCATCTTAAGGTCAGCTGATCAGTAACCTTAATTACATCTGCAAAGTCCTTTTACAGCATTATGTAGATGAATGATTGATTGAATACCAGTGACAGGAATCTTATAGGGAAATAATCTTTAAAATTCTGCTACTACACAAGGTAAAAGGATATAGCAGTAGATCTGGTGGAGCAGGGGAGGTGAGGTGGATTGAGGACTTATATTAAGGCATTAGCAACATGAATAGAGGAAAGAGAATGAAGAGAGGTGTTAAGGAGGTAGATCTAGAGGCTTGGCCATTGAGTAGAGAAAGGTAGAGAGAGGCGAACTCCAGGAAATTGACTTAGCAGAGCCAAGAAAATGAACCTGGAGTACCTGCAGAAGGGCAATACTTTGAGGAAGCATGCTGATTCTCACCACAGAACCACATGAGGTCTCAGGCAATTGTAGTAACTTTGATAACGGGAGTGGAAGATGGGACTGCACAAGAGCACCGATTAGAAGTCTGTGCGGGGAGAGTTAAGACATGGGATGCCTTTCCCACCCTCTGTCCTACCAGTTTGCTTTCTAGAGAAACTGAACCAGAGGCACCAGTCTCAGTGGAGATAAAAGGAGAGTCATTATACTGGAAACGGACACTCCCAGACCCCTTTCTTCACTCAGCTTCCAGAATACCAGCAGCCACAGTTGACTTCCTAGGCAAAGGATTAGAAGAATCATCTGTGAAAAAAATGGAATGGCCTCAGAATAAAGACACATAGATATGATTTTTAGGAATTTTCCCCAAAAGCAATGGCTAAATCTCTAACCAGATTATCCTCCAATGACGTCCACCAATTTTCAGGCCCCATCCAAGCTCGGAGCTCGAAGTCAGCTTTTGAGTAGCTCATTTTTAAATGTGAATGGAAGCCGAGAGCACCAGCCATGATTTCAGTCCCTAAGTTAAGTTCCCACTTGTCAGAGGCAGGTCAGATTCAGATGGAGCCGTGTTGGGTTTAGGATGCCAACTATTTATCCTCCAGCCACAGCCGGTCTTCAGAGCAAGCCAGCAACATACAGTCCAGGGGTGTTGTTTTTTGGGGGCACAGGCCACTTTCCAAAACACACTCCTCTCTTTCTGCAAAACTTGCCATCCTGATCTCCCATCTCCATCCAGGAATTACCTAGTAGACAACATTCTTCTGTCCCTACTTGTCAAAACTGGGATTTACCATAATCCTTTTGAGTTGGTATACTTAAATGCACTTCCTAGCAAACCTCAATGGAAAACTCAATATTGGAACTCATAACTATTTTAAAAAGTTGTCAGACCCCCTATTTGGAGTTGATTGATCTGTTTCTTATGGTTTCCAAAATTCTGTGCTTAAACCTCTTGCAGGAAAGGTTATTTTTAGCTCTTAAATCTCTTGAGTAGATTTCTCAGCATCTTTTAAAGTTACTGAATTAGCTTTCTAAGCCTTTACACATTGAATAATACCTAAGGCAAGGCTTAATATCCCCTTACCCCTCACAGCTAGGAAGCTTTTGAGTTCATTTAGAATCTACTGAAATACTTCAGTGAAGTCCTTTTGTCAGGGGAGTAAAATGGTTGAAGAAATGGGGAATGGAAGAGTTTGCAAATTAAAAAGGCAAGTAAAAATGATTCTTTATTGCTTTAAGGAAGACACACAGTAGACATGCAAATATATGAAAAGACAATCACCCTTACTCTTAACAGAAGAAATGGAAATTTAAAGCTATAATGAGATAACTATCACCATTAGCAGAGAAATTTTTAACTGACGTACCATGTGCTAGTGAAAGTGCGAAGAAACAGGTACTCTCATTCATTGCTGATTGGCCTGTATGTTGGTACAAACTCAAAGGAGAGCAATGTGTCAAAATTTAAAGCACCCAAGACTTTTGACCCAGCATTTCGACTTCTGGAAATATATATTACATCTGTCTACTTCATGTGTAGAAAATATCATGTGTAGGGATGTTTGTGACAGCATTATTTGCCATAGCGGAGACTGGAACAACCAAAATGCCCATTAATCCAAGACTAGTTAGATCTATGGTTTATACAAATAATAGAATAACATACAACCATTAAAAAAGTAGGGCAACTCTATGTGTATAATACTATATATGGAAAGATCTCTGAGATGTATATTTGGGTAAAAAGAATAAGATGAAAATTAATGTGTATATTCTACTACCATTTGTTTTTAAAAGTAAAAACTATAATGGGGAGTGATGAAAATGTCCTGAAAGTCGGTTGTGGTGGTGGCTGCACAACCTCGTGAATGTACTAAAATGCACTGAATTGTAAATTTTAAAATAGTAAACTTAATGTTATGTGTTATATGTCAATATAAATACAAAGATAAAACATATAACCTATATACAGAAAAAAATCAACTATTTCTAAAAAGATATATTAAAACTGGAAACAGAGGTAGCTTTAGGGGAGGTAAAAAGGATGGGAATGGATGGAAATTTATTCTTTACCATATATACTATAGCATTACATACCTTTTGAATTTTGAAATATGTGCATGTATCACCTAATCAAAAAATTAATAGTTTATAAAAAGAAATCTTTTAATTATTAAATCTTTAACAACTTTAACAACAAAAGAAGCAGATTTCTAAAATTTTACCTACAATTGCACAATCCCATTGTGATTTAATTTTAATTTTATTGTCAAGCTACCAAATGAAGAAGTACTCAAAAACAGGAAGAAATTCATGTTTAAACTAATTTTTTAAAAACTACAATAGGTGTAAACTACCAGAGAAACTGGGCCATGCTAATTAGAAGGAATTAATTGGATAGTTGCATTTCACCTACTTAAATTCCCCTGTCACCTTTAATTGGAATAACTTTCCTCTTTACTTCCAGTCCCTAAACCATTGTGTGGTATTGATAGTGTTGTGTAATAAGGTTCTGAATCCCACATCAAGAATGGCTTTACTTTTGTGGAAGATTCTGTAAACCTCATATGGGCTGATAATAATGGAAACAACCTTGGGATTATAGAAGATGCGATCGAACCTGTTTAACCAAAAAGAGAATCACTTTACCCAAAAGGCTGATACACTGATTAACGCGATTTGAGGAACCTTGAAGAGAAGGCCAAGAGGGAGGTAAAATGCAGGTAGACATTTTCTACTCTGCTTGGCAGGCTATTTACTTACGGCTGTCAGTTGTGCGTGTATTTGATCGTTTCTTGTTCCTACACCCACTCCTTTTTTCTCCTAAGTGAAAATTGATCCAAAGGATATTGAATGACTCCTGATTTCTTAGAAAAATAAATCTTGAGAAAACTAATGTGGAAGATATGTGTTTGCACACCTGGAGGTCAGTGTACAGAGAGAAAATTTCATTCCCTAACTTTAGTATCAGCACAATGAATAGACTTATGCCTTGCTTTTTCTTCTCCCGCTTTTGCAAGGAGCAATGTGAATGTGAAATAGAGAAACTTTTACAGGAGAGAGAAGAAATCCACTTAACCATGTAATTGTTTTAGATACATAACCAAAGAAGATGTTGCTATAGCCTCGATGGACAAGGTGAAGAACGATGGGGGCCATGTCCGTCTGATCACCAAGGAGGCCAGGCCACAGGATGTTTCTACAAAGTATGGTGTTTTATTTACTTACTAATAGGGCGTAGCAGTACTAAGACTATTCCTTTAAATTTATGTGTTCATTTTTGTAATATGTTCATTTTTGTAATAATACTTTACCTCTGAGTGGCCACTTTAAAGGTTGTAAGGAGCTTTCACAATATTAGTAGCTCTTCAGTACCCCTAGTAACCCTCGGAGGCATGTGATATTCTCACCTTAGAAATTAGAGACAAGGAATGGTCCTGAGAACAGGTGGACCCAGTGACTTGCCCCAGGCCACTAAGATTCTAGGAGACCTGAGGTCAAATACAGGCTCTGCCTCCCAATTTGAGCTCTTTCTACCATAAGTTTTTCTTTTAACAAACATTTCTAATAAGCAGCCATAGAAGATGAGCCAAAGCAGTTGTGATTCCCATGCAGGATTTTTCAACATGCTAGAGTCATATACCTTTTCCTTTTATTCTAACAAGTTGAGCACATGTCCTATCATGTTTAATTTCTAATTTTAATTTATTGATACTCTGAGTTTACCTGTAGGAGGCACATATTTAGCAAGTCTTCTGTTCTCATTTCTATCAACACTGTTAGCTACTTGGCTCTGTCACTTTATGGGTGTGACTTTATTTCCTGTAGGCCAGCAAAGCCTGGAAGACAGTGTTCATGAAAGCCTTAGAAACGGCCTCCCTGTCCTAACGAGCTGTGTGACCCAACACATTTAGGGACATTACCTGGGGTTTCACATTAACCTGTTCTTTCCCAGCTTTTAGAAGAAGTTAGGAGAAGCACTTTCTAACTTCTCCAGATGTTCCAGTGTCTGATTGTTTAACCAGAAGATATCTAAATGCCCGAGAGAGGCAGCATATTTATACTCAAAATAATTTTTGTAAACACCGTTCTTCTATTTGGCATGGAATATAGAGTGCTGACTATAGCTATTTCATTTCCACATTGAATCACAGAATCTGTGAGTCCTATGTTTAGTGTTTATCAATAAAGAAATTTTGAAGAACTTTATATGAAGTAATGACTCTTTAGACCAGTGTGAGTGTTCATTAGTTACCTATTCAATGTTCTGTTCAATTCCAGAAAGTTTTTTGAAGATGGAGCCTGTGTCCCATTTCTAAATCCCTGTATAGCTCAAGCTGATCTCACTGTGAAGCCCTCTGCATCCAAAGGCTATTTGCAAGCCATGGATAATGAAGGAAATCCACTTTGCCTTCACTGTCAGCAACCTACTTGCCAAACTAAGCAAGAGTGTAAAGCGAACGCTTGGGATTCACGGTTTTGCTCTCTAAAATGTCAGGAGGAGTTTTGGATTCGTTCTAATAACAGTTACTTGCGAGCTAAAGTATTTGAAATTGAACGTGGTGTGTGTCAGCTATGTAATATGAATGCTCAAGAACTCTTTTTACGTCTGAGAGATGCTCCTAAAAGTCAGCGGAAGAATCTTCTGGATGTTACTTGGACTTCAAAGCTCCCTTTAGACCAGGTAAATTATAATCATGTGACAGATAGAAGGCAGCATTGTACTGAGTGATTAATATTGATTCACTTTCCTTTTTTAACTTTTTAATGTGAGAATTGTTGAATATATACACAAAAGTGAGAGAATAATGAACCTATATACCCGTCACCCAACTTTAAGTTAAAAACATTTTGAATTCATTTTCAATTCTTTGTTTGCTCTTAGAATTATTTTAAAGCCAATTCCAGACAGCATTTCATTTCTTCCTTGAATTCTTTCATTATATAACTCACAGATACCCCACCCTCTTTCTTTCTATCTCTGAAATATAATCACATAGCCCAATACCCATTATCACATCCAACACAATTATAATTTCTTAATTATAGTAAGTCTATGTTTGGTTTCCCAGACTGTCTTAAAAACATCTTTTTGCAGTTACTTTGTTTAAAGTAAGATTAAAATATGACCAACATACTACATCTAGTTATTATGTCTCTTATGCTCCCTTTAATCTATATCATTCCATCCCTTTTTTTATACTATTGATTGTTGAAGAAACTAGATAATTTGCCTGTAGGATTTCCCGCTTTCTGGATTTGTCTGCCTGTATCCTCATGGTGTTATTTGACATCTTTCTCTATACCCCTGATTTCTACAGTAATGGTGATAAAATACAGAGGCTTAATTAGATTCTGATTAAATTATTTGGGGAAGAGATCTTAACAGATAACACATGCATCTAGAAGTACCTGTCATCTGGTTGTTCCACTTTTCGTGATGTTAATATTGAATGACCAGGGACAAGCAGACAACCATCCCCAAAATATAGTTCATTAAAATGAGAAGGAAACATATATATTCATCCCATTGTAAAATGTAATTTTAGCATAGCAGTTTGATAGAATGTTATTCCTAGGACACTGTCATCATTATTCACTTTGATTTCCAAAACTCAGTTGGATTTTTAATGTTGTGATCTAATCAGTTTTAAATTTTAAACTAGAGCAAAATATATAATTTTTTAGTGTGCTTAATTTTTAAAAATTACTCCTGAGCCACTACCTGCCCACTAAAATATCGATAAATTCCTCCCAGTTAATCAAATTATATATTTTAATTTACCTAGTATTGCTGAATTATGACAGAATTAATTAACAAGCATTTCTGCAAAGATGAAATAGCATGACTTTGAGAACTAGGGAAATATACTATTTCCTTAATGATATCCAGAGTTCCTGAAATATCTTTTGGTCTAATTGGTGAGGGACATATTGTACCCATCCCAGGGGTGTCAGCCAGATTCCATTTATTGTCCCCTGCCTCACTGTGGAGGCTTCCAGAAGACACACAATGAAGGGACTCAAGGGCCTCTTGAAAGCAGCCTGTCCAGGAATGCAGAAGTAACACAGTATAGACCTAAAACAAAAGTGCTCAGAGGACAAGGAACAGCACAGAGCTCAGGTTTGGGAGGATCAGTCAGAGAGGGAGTTACTCTTTCAAGAGGTGAATTTAGGATATTGAAGAATTGCTCCCCCCATCCCCAATGATTTGCCAGAGAATCACTAAGAAGAATAAAAAACACCTTCTGGATCATAGAGCCTCTCAGAGACTGACTATTCAAGCAAGAGAATTGGTTACAAAAGGAAGAACCAAAATGGGTTTTTTTTCCCTTAGGATGCACAAGACTTGATGCATAAGACTCCCATTTGTAGTTGCTTCTAGCAGTGTCAGTCACAGCTGAACAAGTCTTCTGTTCCAGCTTGCCACCTGGGGCTCCTCTCAGGCCAGGTACTGTTGAGCAGGTCCCTTCACAGGTCTGACAGGTTTCTTTGAAACTACATTAGAATAACCATGGCACAGCCTCCCAAGGCTGGCAGCTGTGGAGTTAATTGTAATTTCTTCCTTGTCTGAGACCAAGGAAATAAAAACAGCCTTCACACTTATCTTTGTGATGTTTAAACAACTGCACTGCTACGCTGTGAGCTAGTTTTACCACCTTAGGTAAAATGTTAAAATACAGCCTGTTTTAATATAGATCATCATTGGTTAAATATTAAGTGTGTGTGTGTGTGTGTGTGTGTGTGTGTGTGTGTGTGTGTGTGTGTATGTGTATATATATATATATAGGCTGGCCTAAATCATGCCTGCTTTAAATGGACATCTGTTTATTCAAAATATGCAAGTCGTAGAGATTTGTTTTAGAAATTTTATACCAGTCCATGTAACTTGGGAGGTTTCCAGAGGAATAGCATGAAAGTTCCAGGTGATAGCTATTAATATTAAACTGTCATTGGTATGGTAACAAATGCATTGAGGTCAACAATTAAAGGTTGTTCAAGTCAATAATAGCCAGAAGTTTAAAATTTCTAATCTATTCTTCTTCTTCTCTCAGTTTTGTTTTAGTGACTATATAAACTAGCTCAAAAGTACAGAAGCAACGGATTTTTCCCAATCTGTCAGGAGTCTTGGTTATTTTATTCTTGCTTGTAATTTTTTCAAAATAGGTTAGGTAAGGAAAGCAAAACTTTTTCAGAAACATATTTTATTGCTTTCAAATTGCTAACCTAGAGGTTTTTTTCTATTCATAAAAAGAAGCTATAAAAAGCCATCCTAATGTATTTTTCCCTATGATTTTGCTGTACGAACGTGACTGCACAATGCAAAACCAACTGTTCCTACGGTGTATGTTTAGAAGTGCTGATCCTGTGTTCTTGTTGCAGCTTAATGAAATGATAAGAAACCCGGGGGAAGGGCATTTCTGGCAGGTGGACCACATCAAGCCAGTGTTCAGCGGAGGAGGGCAGTGCTTCCTGGACAACCTGCAGACGCTCTGCACAGTCTGTCACAGAGAGGTCAGTGAAGCTCTCAGACACATTTGACTCCATCCTGGGACATCGATTGCAAATTGTGCATACAGGTTTAGAAGATTTTGCGGGTGAATCTGCATCTCTGGTCTGGGATCGGAAATGCATTTTATTCCTTTCATCACCTAAAATTTGAGTTTCTTCTTGAGGCCTAGGTAAGTTCTCAGTCACAGATGGAAGAGAAGCTGCTTCTCTTCTAATTCATTCTAGGACCAGGACATTGTCATCACCACCTAAAAGGAAATGACTACAGCATACCATTTGCATAGTTTTGAAGAGACCCATACCACCAAACTAGAAGTTTGGTGAATTGAGGCAGTGACATATGTTTGTATTCACAGCTAAGGACGTCCTGAAATATCTTAGGAATATTATGAAATTATTTCTAGGACCAACTCAGTTCAACATGCAGACGTTGCACTCCTGGCCAAAGTATGAAACCTATTAACCTGGGCACATTTTTTAGCAATTGCCTGTTGCTTAAAATGAGAGGGAAAAAATGGCATAGTATTGTTTATCAACTAGGATGAATTTTAAATAGGCAATCCAGCAAAAAGTAGTAGGATCTACCTATTGAGATAATCTTAGAAAGAAGCATATATTCAATATGCAACTTTTTTTCACTTATAGCACGATTTAAGCACTTCTACATTCCCGTGATAAGCATTCACAATGTCAGGGAATCTCTCCTGTAGTTATCTAGCCATTCTCATCCTGATGAATGTTGACCTTGTTTACTTTTTTATTGTTCTCATATATTATGTCACCAAGCACACAATTTTGTATACAAACTGTTTTTTGTTTTAAGCTTGTTCCTTCAGAGAGATTCTCAGATGTAAAATATCACCGAATCAACTGAGGCTGTACACATTTATCTCCAAGCTGTTTTCCAAGGACTATACTCCGTTATGCTCCTCCAACTCCACCCATAACCGAGAGAGTGCCCACTTAACCTCACTGATTAGGGCTGATGTGGCAGGAGAATGGCCCCGCCATAATTTTACTAATGACCCTGATGTTGTTAAAAATGCTAATCAGTTATATTTACACTTTGAGATCTGTTGAGATCCTTTGCCAATGTTTATAGTGTATGAGCATTTTCTTAGCCTTTTTTTGTTATTTTAGATTCCTCAATTTCTTCACAAATGTAATTTTTACATAAATGGGATTACATCATATAGGCAGGGTTTTTTGTTTGTTTTCAGTTTTAACCTTCTTTGCTTTCCCCACCCCTCCACCTGGATCACTTCAAACATACATGGACTCCAACTGTGAAAAGAGTCATCTGATTCCTCAGCTATGTAGATTATTAGCACATTCAAGACCTGTAATAGAATTAAGATATAGCAAAAGAAAATGCTGCCCCTTCTATAATCACATTTTTCAGATTCTCATGAAAAATTTTATTTTGGGGACTAGCAGAAGAACCCAGTTCTGTTCTACTTCATTTTGTTTTTCTGCATCAGTTTGGCTGTTGAGTTTGGAATGGCCTGTGAGCCCAGAGAATAGGAAGTAGGTAGGCCTTGCATGCACTGCAGTGTCGGAAGTCCTAAGATGCCTTATGAGCTCTCACTTGGATGAGAAGAATCATGGCCTCCTCTAGTCCCCAAATGAGGGATTCATGAATCTTAGTAGCAAGCCAACCCCCTAAAGCCGTATGTTCTCCTCAGCATCTGCTCCTAAGTGAACCTAGGACCTCAGGGCACTTAGCAGAGCTACTTGGGTCCTCTGCTTGTAGTTTGGTAACTCCCCTAATGGCAGAGCACTGGTACGTGCGTGCGGTAATAATATAGGTTTTTTCCAGACTAACTGAATATAAAGAATTTTTGACTTCCTGTAGCCAGTATTTTTTTCCTAACATGTGTACGTATGCATATTTTTTTCAACTTTTAGAAAACTGCCAGACAAGCCAAGGAAAGAAGCCAGGTGAGAAGACAATCTCTAGCATCAAAGCATGGATCTGACATCACACGATTTTTGGTAAAGAAATGAAGTATAAAACATTTTGAATGGATGACAAAGGGCTTACATGTGGAAGAATTTAACAGATTTTTTTTCACATTTAATATTTTGAGTAAAAAATTTTAGAACAAAAAATCACAAATTCAACTTTTTAATAGTAAATGCTTTTAGTGTTCAGTGCCTTAAAGAACTTATAGAAACATACAGTACTAAATATTTCTGTGATCTTGATTTCATGCAGACTCTCAATTATGTTTCAGTAAAGTTTTGTTAAGCTTTCATTTCCCCCTACTATACCTTAATCATGGTACTATACATAGATTGTATTTGAAAAATGTATTCTCAATTACTTGAAAAATGCTGCTGGATTAGAATTGGTTGGGGACTACTGTGTGTATAAATGGAACCTTGCAAAACCAACCATAAGGGAAATTTCGGAAGCAGATCATCATTATTCAAGGATACAGGGCCAAATGTGACCAGCCTGCCTAGTATCCAAGAGGGACTTTTGTTCACTAAATGCCTCCAAAATGGGCTTGGGCTACACATTTTGTGTGTTCTCTGTTTTATTTCTTAGCCAGTTGACTTTATTGAAATGATGTTTTAAAAATAAGCTAATTGGAACTATGGTGTTTGTAGACAATTCAAGGGTTCTGGGTAAAGTAACTGTTTAAAATATTTAAAAATTGAAAACATAAAATATAAAATTCCACTTAAACTTCTGTTTTTAGTTTGTTTTCACGCATAAAACTAGACATACTGTCAAAGCACCCTTTGTCTCTTGGTTATCATTTTCTGTTTTTAAAATCCTGTCTTAGTCCTAATACCTCTTTTAAAAGGAGCGATGATGATAAAACATTTTATATTAAAGCATGAACAGATGGAGATATATATTAAAAAATCAAAACATAATTGATATAAAAAAGTAAAAAGGTGGTGATGAAACAAAACCAGAGCATAATCCTATAGTATGTCAGAATCATGAAAGCGAAGAATCAGGACTACACAAAATACAGGTCAAGGAAGAATTATATTCATAAAAGACCTGTTTGTAAATACTATATGGATATAAACCCCTTTAGTCTAAGCACTTTCCACTGTTAATTAGTAGCCAGTGTTTAATAACATAGAAGACTTGTTTTTAGACAGATTAAATACTCATGAACGTTCCTTCCAGAGTTTTTATTAAATTCACATCTATTTCATTGTATGAGATCAAATAGAGTTGTTTATTTTACAAATTAGGTTGAGCTTTCTTTGGCCTTTTATCTGCTTTGCTGGTCAGGCTCTTTGCAGTTTTCTGCCTCATTGCCAGGGTAACCTAGGATTCCTCACGGTTGAGAGCTGAGAAGCCTGCACACTGCTTTTCCTCCAGCATGGAGTGTTTGCAAGTGAGACTTTGGTCTAAGTAGGTCAGGTTTGAGTGGCACTTTCTCTTTAGATCAAATTAAGTCGGTAATTCTAGAGAGAATCTTCTCAGATATAAGAACTGCATGATGATTTGAGGTGAAATGACCCATGAAGGTGGTCTCTCTTTGCCAGATTTCAAAATTCCTATCAGTTAAAAACACTGTACAAGCACACAAAAGATTAAAAGACTTATAAATAAATTTAACCAAGGATGTGAAAGATTTGTACACTGAAACAAGGCTTTAATGAAAGAAATTTAAGAAGACACAAATGAATAAAAAGATATTTTGTGTTCATGGATCTGAAGAATTAATATTGTTTAAATATTCATACTATCCAAGGAAATCTACAGATTTAATGCAATCCTTATCAAAATTCCAATGGCATTTTTCATTGAAATAGAAAAAAAAATCTTAGAATTTCTGTGGAACCACAAAAAACCCCCAAAGAGCCAAAGCAATCTTTAAAAAGAAAAATAAACCTGGAGAACTCATGCTCCCTGATTTCAAAGTGTATTACAGAGCTATAGTAATTAAAACATTATGATACCAGCATAAAAACTGACACGTAAATCAATGGAACAGAATAGCAAGCCCAGAAATAAACCCATGCATATATATATTCAACTAACTTTCAGCAAAGGAGCCAAGAATACACAATGGGGAAAGGATAATCTCTTTAATAAACTTGGTGCTGGGAAAACTAGATAACTACATGCAAAAGAATGAAACTGGACCCCTTTTTATACCATGTACACAAATCAACTCAAAATGAATTAAAGACTTATATGTAAGACCTAAAATCATAAGACTTATATGTAAGACCTGAAAGCATAAAACTGCTAGAAGAAAACATAGGAATAAAGCTCCTTGATGTGAGTCTTGGCTATGATTTTTTTTTTTTTGGATCTTACATGAAAAGGAAAGGTAACAAAGGCAAAAATAAACAAGTGAGACTATATCAAAGTGAAAAGCTTCTGCACAGCAAAGGAAACCATCAACAAAATGAAAAGACAATTTACACAATGAGAGAAGGTATTTGTAAACCACATATCCAGTAAGAGGTTAATATCAATACAGATAAGGAACTCCTACAACTCAATAGCAAAAAGAAAAAAAAAAAACTGATTTAAAAAATGGCCAAAGGACCTGAATAGACATTGTTCCAAAGAAGACATACAAATGGCCAACATCACTAATCTTCAAGGAAATGCAGATCAAAACCACAATGATGAGATATTACCTCATACCTTTTATAATAACTATTATAAAAAAGATGAGATAACAAATGCTGGGGAGGATGTGGAGAAAAGGGAACTTCTATGCACTGTTGGTGGGAATGTAAATTGGTGCAGCCACTATGGAAAACAGTATGGTGGTTCCTCAAGAAATTAAAAATAGAACTGTGTGATCCAGCAATCCCACTTCTGGGTATATATCCACAGGAAAACATAGCCATTGTCTCAAAGAGGTATCTGTACTCCCATGTTCATTACAACATTATTCACAATACCCAAGGTATGGAAACAACCTAAGTGTCCATCAACAGATGAATGGATAAAGAAAATGTAGTAGATGTTTATAGTGGAATATTATTCAGCTTTATAAAAGAAGGAAATTGTCATTTGTAACATGAACCTGGAGAGCATTCTGCTAAGTGAAATAAGCCAGACAAGGAAAGATAAATTCATTTAAATATAGAATCTATCTTTTAATGTTGAACTCATAAAAACAAAGAAAAGTAGTTACCAAGGACTGTGAGGTAGTGGAATAGGGAGACTTTAATAGGAAAGGTACACAAACTTTCAGTTACAAGATGAATAATATCTGAGAATCTAATGTACAACATGGTGACTGTAGTTGATAACGCTGTATTGTATAACTGAAATTTACTAAGAGAGTAGAATGTACATGTTTTCACCCGCCCACCCCACCGCCACCAAAAGAAGATACATATGTGATGAATGTGTTGATTAACTAGATGGTGGTCATTCTTTCAGTGTATCAAATCATCACATTGTTCTCTTTACATATCTTAAAATTTTGTCATTTATATCTCAGTATAACTGGGATTAGGGGGGTGGGGGGGCATTGTAAGGAACAATAAGCACTTGCCACACAGGACCTTGACTGACCCAACCCCATCCCTTCCTGCCTCATCTTGGCACTTTGTGTCCTGCCTTCCCCCGATTTTATCTACTTTACTTGGGCACATTGAGGGAAAGCATTCTGGAACTGAAAATAAAAGTAGAGATCGATCTAATGGCAAAGACCTCAGAAAGTAAATACTGCAGGGACATTTTAGGGAGGCTGTTCTTTCATCCTCAAAGTCTGAACAGGAAGCTGGCTCTATGGGTTGCAAATGGAAAGTTCCAACAGAGGGCACGTAAAATGTCGGGGCAAGCAGCGAACTCTGAGTGCAGAAAGAAGTGCAGAGTGCCTCCCAGGGGAAAAATAGCTGCCAACAAACAAGAGATGGAGATAAAGTGAAACACCAAGGGGGCTAGGCCGGTATGAAGGAGGGCCCAGTTCTGCAAAGGCTGAGAGAAATTACAAGATGCAATTTAGGCTTAGAAAAGACTCTAATCTAGGGGAACAATAACTAGAAATTGATGTCTGTGGAATGAACCGGTGTATGATTTGAGAGCTGTGGGAATATGCCTGTGCAGAGGAATGGGGTTAAGCCCATCAGTGAAGCAGTGCCCTCACTCCAGCTTGGGGAGTTCAGCCGGCTCGAGTGCTGCCTGCTGCGGATGGGTAGTCTTGAGCAGGATGGCTCACGCACCAAAACCATGCTGGTGTCGGGCTGTGCTTCCTTCCTGTTCACCATCGTTGAGTGACATTGATTTCCAGACACTCTCCAATAACTGATAAAGTTTCTTTTAGTAGCCCCAGAGCTTTGCAGATCTCATCTGGAATTTCTAAAGAAACCAACTCTCAGCATTAATCATAGCCTCAGGTACATTTCTTGGGGAGTTTTCCTGTGACAAATCGATATCTTTTTACATTTTCTGAACTATTGATGGGAAAAACAGTCTCTGCCCACATGCCTTACTAATAAATCTACAGTTCCTTGAGTGAAACATTTAAAATATAGTTTCTTTGGAAATGAAACCATGAACCGCTTTAAATTATATGTCTAAGAAGTCAACATTCTTGAGCTCTTCAGAGTAAAACAGAAAAGTTGTGTTTACTTAAGGGATACAGAACCATGGATATCAAACATCAAAAATCTGTTGTGGAAATAATGTCTCATTTTCTTTCACATATTATTAACCTGTCTCTCATTCCACCTTTTATTCTTTTAAACTGGGAAACTGTGAGCTTTTATTCAATGCACAGATTTATTTGAATATCCAGTCCCCAGAAAAATGGCCCATCTTTTCTTGTCAGTTACTCTTTATTGGTAAGGGTGTTTTTGCCACTCTCACTGTGTTTGTATTTATTACTGAGAAACGCCACTAGTGTCAAAATGTGTCCTGGATTCTGACTACTGCCTCTCTACTTCAACAGCTTCTCTACCAGCTCTCTGAAATCACTCTATCTCATTAGTAGATACTAGGGTTTTTTTTGTTTGTTTGTTTGTTTGTTTGTTTTTTAGAAACTGGCCTATGGAACACCTTAAAAATATTGTTAATTTCCTAAAGTGTTCATATTTAACAATTTCTTTGTTCTAGTACATCTGCTTTCCCTACAGAGTTCATCATTATATTACAGAAACCCCAGACATCTGTCTCTATGTGATAGCTAAGGACTTATTAAGAAAGATTCCGACATAGTTTTGACTTAACCTATAAAAAGAGCTTAAAAAACAACAAAACACACTCATGGTACCTGACTCTAGCAAGTTCTCAGCACATATAATTTACATACACAGTTTAGGTAGCCGCATACACACAACCCAATCTTGGTTGTAATGCCAGATTGCTACACTTCGCCTTTAGAGCCACCTATACAATCCTGCAAAATGTTTTACTCACTTTCCACACAGTATTCCTCTTCAGAAGTATGTCTTAACTTATGCCTCAGTTTTCATCAAATGAATATTTAAAAAGACATACATGAAATGTTGCTATGCCGTTGTCCTATTGCTGTTGTTTTGAAAGCTACAATTGGGAAGTTTCAGGAGGATATTATTATTTCTTCTGCCAACTTTGGGTTTAGTTTGTTCTTTTTTAGCTCCTTAAGGTGTTAAGTTAGGTTGTTGATTAATAAATTTCTTCCTTTTTAAAAACTTTTTAAATTTATTTTTCAATCAGACTTGACATACAATATTATATTCGTTTCAGGTGTACAACATAGTGACTAGACAGTTAAATACCTTACGAAGTGATCACCATAATAAGTCTAGTACCCATCTGACACCACACGGTTATTACAATACTGCTGACTATATCCCCTCTGCTGTACCTTACATCTCAGTCACTATTTTTAAAACTGGCAATTTGTACTTCTTAATCCCTTTCACCTTTTTCGCCCATCCTGCAACCCATCCACCAAGTAGCCATTAGTTTGTTTTCTATATTTTTGAGTTATTTGGTTTGTTCGTTTAGTTTTTTTCAGATTCTATAAGTGAAATCATGCAGTATTTGACTTTCTTAAACTTATTTCACTTAGCATAATAACCTCCATTCATGTTGTCACAAATGGCAACATTTCATTCCTTTTCATGGGTAATATGTACCACATCTTTATCCATTTGTCTATCAGTGGACACCTAGATTGCTACCATATATTGGCTATTGTAAATAAAGTTGCAGTGAATATAGGTGCATATTTCTTTTCAAATTAGTGTTTTCAGTTTCTTCAGATAAATACCCAAAACTTAAAATTGCTGGGTTATATGGCAGTTCTATTTTTAATTTTTTAAGGAAGCTCTAAACTGTTTTTCGTAGTGGCTGCACCAATTACAATCCCAAGAGTGCACAAGTGTTGCCTTTTCTCCACATCCTTGCCAGCACTTCTTGTTTGTTGATTTTGGTAATAGCCATTCTGACAGGTATGAGGTGATATCTCACTGTGGTTTTGATTTGCATTTCCCTAATGATTAGTGCTTTTGACCAACTTTTCATGTGTCTGTTGGCCATCTGTATGTCCTCTTTGGAGAAATGTTTATTCAGGTCCTCGGCCTACTTTTCAATCAGATCGATTGGATTTTTTTCATGTTGAGCTGTATGAGTTCTTCATATATTTTGAATATTAATCCTTTATCAGATATTTCATTTGCAAATATCATCTGCCATTCAGTGGGCTGCCTTTTTTTGTTGTTGTTGATGGTTTCCTTTGTAGTGCAAAAGCTTTTTAGTTTGATGTAGTCCTGTTTGTTTAATTTTGCTTTTGTTGTCTTTGCCCTAGGGGACATATTCAAAAAAATATTGCTAAGATCAATGTCAAATCATTTATTGCCTATGTTTTCTTCTAGGTGTTTTATGATATCGGGTCTTATAGTCTTTAATCTATTTTGAGTTTTTTTTATATGTGGCTTAATAAAATGGTCCAGTTTTCCCAACACCACTTATTGAAGAGACTGTCACTTCCCCACTATATATTTTTGCCTCTTTTGTAGTAGATTAACTTACCATATCAGCATGAGTTTATTTCTGGGCTCTTTATTCTGTTTCACTAATCTATGTATCCCTTTTAGTGCCAGTACTGTACTGTTTTTATTATAGCTTTGTAGTAGAGTTTGAAATCAGGGAGCATTGATACCTCTGACTTTGTTATTTCTCAAGATTGCTTTGGCTATTTGGAGTCTTTTGTGGTTCCATATAAATTTTAAGATTGTTTTGGTTCTGAGAACAATGCCAATTAGTATTTTGATGGGGACTGCACGGAATCTGTAGATTGTTTTGGGTAGTGTCAATATTTTAATGAAATTAATCTTTACAACCATGAACACAGTATATCATTCCATTTATTTGTGTCCTTTTTAATTTCTTTCTTATAGTTTTCTAAGTACAGCTCTTTTACCTTCTTAGTTAAATATTTTCCAAGGTATCTCATTCTCT
>CM053503.1:96053907-96075534 GCA_028627145.1 Eidolon dupreanum | reverse complement strand
AGAGAGAGAGAGAGAGAGAGAGAGAGAGAGAGAGAGAGAGTATTGTGTCACTTGCAAATAATGACAACTTTACTTCTTCCTTCCCCATTTGGATGACTTTTCCTTTTTTGTCTGATTCCTGTGACTAGGACTTCCAATACTATGTTTAATAAAAGTGCTGAGAGCAGCATTCTTGTCTTGCTCCTGATCTTAGAGAAAAGCTTTCAGCTTTTCACCATTGAGCATGATGTTGGCTATGGGTTTTTCATATATAGCCTTCATTATGGTGAGGTATGTTGCCTCTATACCTTCTTTGTTGACATCCTTTTAATTATAAAAGGATATAGAATTTTGTCATATGCTCTTTTTGTATCTATGGAGATGATCACATGATTTTTATCCTTGGATTTGTTCACATGTTATATCACATTGATTGATTTGCAGATATTGAACCATCCTTGCATCCCTGGAATAAACCCCACTTGATCCTGATGTGTAATCTTTTTTTTTTCCTAATATATTGTTGAGAATCTCTGAATCTATGTCCATCGTGGATATTGGCCTATAATTTTTCTTTTTCTTATAGTGTCTTTGTCTTGTTTTGATATCAGGATAAGGCTGGCTTCATTGAATGAGTTTGGAAGCATTCCTTCTTCTCCAATTGTTTAAGGATAGTTTGAGAAGGATAGGCATTCTTTTTTAAATATTCAGTAAAATTCACCTGTGAAGCCATCTGGTCCGTGCTTTAGTTTGTTGGGAGTTTTTTGATTACAACTTCAATTTCATTGTTAGTAATTGGTCTATTCAGATTTTCTGTTTCTTTTTGGTTCAGTCTTGGAAGGTTGTATGTTTCTAGAAATCCATCCTTTTCTTCCAGGTTGGCCAGTTTGTGGGCATATAATTGTTCATAGTATTCTTTAATAATCCTTTTTCAGTTGTAACTTCTCTTTCATTTCTGAATTTATTTGGGCTTTCTTTTTTCATGGTGAGTTTGGCTAAAGGCTTGTCAATTTTGTTTATCTTTTCAAAGAACCATCTCTTAGTTTCATTGGTCTTTTCTATACATTTTTTTTAGTCTCCATTTCATTTATTTCCACTTTGATGTTTATTATTTCCTTCCTTCTATTTACTTTGGGTTATTTGTTCTTTTTCTAGCTCCGTTAGGTGTAAATATTGTTTATGTGGGATCTTTCTTGTTTCTTGAAGGGAGGCCTGTATAGCTATGAACTTCCCTCTTAGAAGTGCTTTTTCTGCATGCTATAGATTTTTGAAATTTGTGTTTCTATTTTCATTTGTCTCAAGGTAGTTTTTGATTTCTTGTTTGATTTCCTTTTTGATCTATTGGTTGTTGAGTAGCATGTTGTTAAGCCTTCATGTATTTGTGTTTTTCCTAGTTTTTTTCTTATAGTTAATTTCTAGTTTTGTACTATTGTGATCAGAAAAGCTACTCGACGTGATTTCAGTCGTTTTGAATTTGTTGCGACTTCTGTTGTGGCCTAATATGTGGTCTATCCACACTGAGATATCCACATATCCATATTGGGAATGTTCTGTGTGCACTTGAAAAAAAAATGTGTATTCTGAAGTTTTTGGATAAAATGTTTTGTAAATATTAAGTATATCTGATCTAATATGACATTTAAGGTCATTGTTTCCTTATTAATTTTGTTTGGATGACCTATCCATTAATGTGATATCCATTAAGGTCCCCCACTCATCTTATAATACTGTTAACCTCTCTCCCTTTATGTCTGTTAATATTTGCTTTATATATTTAGGTGCTCCTGTGTTGGATGCATAGATATTATATTTATGTCCTCTTCTTGGATTGACCCCTTTATTATTATGTAATTCCCTTTGTTGTCTCTTTTCATAGTGTTTGTTTGAAAGTCTATTTTGTTTGATATGAGCATTGCTATCCCAGGTTTGTTTTCATTTCCATTTGCATTGAATATCTTTTTCCATTTCTTCACTTTCAGTCTGTGTGTCTTTCAGTCAAAAGTGATCCTCTTCTAGGCAGCATATACATGGGTCTTGTTTTTTAATTCATTCAGGCATCCCTGTGTCTTTTGATTGGAGCAGTTCATCCATTCGCATTTAAAGTAATTATTTATAGGTATGTATTTATTGCCATTTTGTTGTTTTTTTTTGTGTGTGTGTGTATTGCTCTTTTCCTTTCACTTTTCTTGGTCTCTTCCCTTATGGTTGGTTTTCTTTAGTGTTTAATTTGGGTTCCTCTTTATTTTTGTGTATCTTTTGTAGGTTTTTGGTTTGTGGTTACCATGAGGTTTATGTATATCATCCCACATCTATAGCAGTCTATTTCAGGCTGATAGGCATTCAAATGCATCCTAAAAGCATTTAATTCCCCCTCCATGCTTTGTTTTTGACATCATATTTTATATCTTTTTGTTTAGTGTATCCCCTACCTACTTATTGTGATTATGGTTATGTTTGTTACCTTTTTCTTTTGACCTTCATACTTGTTTTAAAATGGCTCATATGCTGTGTTAATTAAATATTTCTTTTTACCTGTAAGATTTTTATTTTTTGTATATTTTCTTATTTCTGGTTATGATCTTTTCCTTTCTGCTTAAAAAAGACCCTTTAACATTTCTTGTAAAGCTGGTTTAGTGGTGATGAACTCTTTTGTAGATGAAAACCTTGCCAGGTAGAGTATTCCTAGTTGTAGGTTTCTCTCTTTCAGCAGTTTAAATATATTCTGCCACTTCTCCTTTTGGCCTGTTACTTTTCTGCTGAGAAATTAGCGGATAGCCTTATGGGGTTTCCCTTACATGAGACTTGTTTTCTTCTTGCTGCCTTCAAGATTGTCATCTTTAACTTTTGCTATTTTAATTACAATATGTTTGCTTTGCATCTCTTCGGGTTCATCTTGTTTGAAACTCTCTATGCTTCCTGGACTCGATGTCTACTTCCACAGGTTAGGAAAGTTTTCAGCTATTATTTCTTCAAATAAACTTTCTGCCCCTTTCTCTCTTCTCCTTCTGGGATTTCTGTAATGTAAATGTTGGTGCACTGTATAGTATTCCAGAGGTCCCTTAGACTATCCCAGTTAAATTTTTTTTTCCTTTTCCCCTTCTGATTGCATGGGTTCCACTACTCTGTCTTCCAAGTCATTAATCCAGTCTTCTGTATTATCTATTCTACTATTGCTTCCTTCTAGAGTATTTTTCAATTATTGTATTCTTCAGGTGTGACTGGTTCTTTAATATAATTGCTAACTCTTTGTTGAAGTTTTCCCTGAGTTCCTCTGTACTACTCTGAAGTTTGTTGAGCACCCTTATGACCACTTATTAAGCAAGTTATTTATCTCTGTTTGATTAGGGTCTTCTTGGTGGGTTTTTTTTTCTTGTTCCTTCATTTGGAATGTATTCCTGTCTTCTCATTTTGTTTGACTGTTTGTTTATATGAATTAGACAAAATAGCTATCTCTCCCAATCTGGAAAAAATGGCTTTGCGTATAAAAGACCTGTGTGTCGACCGTGTGTGCCAGGTGGACTTCATAGGCCAGTTTGACCCAGGGCAGAGGTATATAGAATCTTGGGCACTGGCTGGGCAGGCTGGAGCAGGCTCTGGGCAGGGTGGCCAGGTGAACATGTGAAGAAAGCAGCACCTTGTTGATTCCTCTGTCCAGGGATGGAGTGGGCTTCAGGAAGGGCAGCCTGGTACACGTCCAAACATGGAGGCACCCTGTTGATCCACTGTCCTGGGCCACGGCAGGCTCCAAAAGGGGTGGCCCAGTGCACACTGTGGTGACTTGCAGGTGGGCCAGTGCACCTGGGTAAAGCTCTTGCCCATCCTAGCAGGGTGAGGGGAGAATGTGAACAGAGGCGCTCCCCAGCACTTAAGATCCTGGAGCTCTCCTGCAGACCCCAGAGAGGTCTTGCGTTTCCCCAGCCTCATCAGTACGAAGAGCTAGCAAGGATATAGAGGATAAGGAACTCTTATCCGGAACTAGTGGCAGTAAATTTGTTCAACTGCTTTGGGAAATAATTTGCCATTATCCCATTAAGGTGAAGGCACAGATCCCTTACCAAGTATATTCACTGGAAAAACTGTGTGGAGGAGGAGTCACTCCTAGGATGTTCACAGAGCACTTTAGTGAAATGTCTGGACAACCCAAATGTTCTCAACAGAAAAACAGATAAACTAGCAACAGTCCACCATAAAAAACTATACAGCTGTGAAATTAATACATTTAGATTATTTATGTCAGTGTGAGTGATATCACAAAGTACAATCCAAGCAAGTCAGGAAGACTACATACACCATGATTTCACTTATATGAAGGTCAAAGATATCCAAAACTTGATAATATATTATTTAGGAACATATTCTTAAGTAGTAAAAGTATAAAGAAAAGTAAAGCAATGGTTAATGCAAAACTCAGAGTGGTTACATTTTTGCAGGGTAGAAGAAGTGGGGGAGTATGATAAAGGAAGGAGCCGTAGAGGGACAGTAAAAGTTCAGTAATGTCCTCTTTCTAAAACTAATTTGTAAGTCAAAGGTAATCGTTAGCATTCTTTGTACTGTCTAACATACACATATTTGGAAATCTGAAATATTTTATAATAAAAATGGCATAGTTTAGGTAAAAGAAGTTTTAATAAATGTACTTTTGTATCAACTATTGTTCACTTGTTCATATATAGTTGCAGGGTTCAGTGGATTAAAGAAAGATGTAATGGTGCCTGCCCTTCAAGATTGTATGATCCAGCAGATTTGAAGAGAAGTCTTTGCAGCCTTAATAATTCATTAGATTAGGTAGCACAAAGGCTGTGAAGGATTGGGCAGAGGTATTAGGGGGCGTATATGGAGCGGGCATGACCAGTTGGTAAATTGGATGACTAGTTTAGGAGAAGCAGGTGGGATTCCCAAACAGCAGGATTTCAAATGTATACTTTACCTATTGCTCAAAATCAGCCCTGAATCTTAGGAATTCTATGGCAAGTAAAAGGCAGACATCATCTCCTCGTTGTGTCACTGGAACTGAGACATTTCCTGCTTACCTGTTCAGAACGACTAATGGCGTACAAGTTCACCAAAGCAGCATGGTGAGTGTACACTTCACTGTTCTTGTCAAGTGTCCTGATGTTTAAGGAGCAGAACAGACTAATCCTTGGCAAAAGCTGTCTTCCCAGCTTGCTGAGGGCATCATTTTGGAGCCAAGCTTATTATTTTATTGGTTACTTTTTCCTACAGCATCTTACTTCCTACCTCCCCAAACCATCACTGATTCTGAGCAGCTGTGGGCCAGGTGCTTGCACCTAACAAGTGCATCTTGAAAGATATATTGCTAAAGAGGCTCAGGAGTACATGCACCTTAAAAATAAGCTATCAGGAGAGCTGAAGAATAAAATATCAATTCCCATACTCAGCAAATGCAATTTATAAAATTCCTACTAAGATAAGATCTCTGCTATATGAACAGTTCCATAGATCTGAACTGACAGCAACCAAATGAATCATCACAGTTAATGGACATGATTTGTCTTCCCTTATTAATTTTTTTGAGGTTCCAATGAATTTTTATTTTTTTATTCTTTAAACTTTATTTATTTTAATTAGTTTCAAGTATACAGTACATTGGTTAGACATCTATATAGTTTGTAAAACGATCCCCCCAATTGCTCCCTCTCCTTGACCCTCCACCTAGCCAATGAATTAATGCAAACTGCATTCTCTATGCTGTGCTCCCCATCCCTGTGACCATCCATCAGCTATTAATTTGTACTTCTTCAACCCTTCACCCCATTCTCCCAGCCCCCCCAAACCCCCATCCCTTTTGTTCATCTCCAAATTATCCATTATATTTCTGAGTCTATTTTGATTAGTTTGTTCTCTTTGTTCCTTAGGTTCCGCATATAAGTGAAATTATATAGTGTTTATCTTTCTCTGTCTGACTTAAATACCCTCTAGGTCCATCAAAGCAATATATTTTTCCATCCCCTTCCTTTTCAAATGTAGGGTCTTTGTTTCTTATCCTTTCAGCCACTCTATCTTTTGCTTTTAAGGTACTTATTGATAGGAATGAAGTTGTTACCATTCTTTATTCCTGTTTTTGATACATGTTTTTTCTTCTTAAAGAAGTCCCTCCAACATTTCTTGTAATACTGGCTTGGTGGTGATAAATTCCTTCAGCTTATTTTTGTGTGGGAAGCTCTTTATCTGTCCTTCAACTCTAAATGATAGGTTTGCTGGATAAAGTATTCTTGGTTGTAGATCCTGGGTCTTCATCCTGTCAGATATTTTCTCTCCTACATAGTTTCTTTTGAGAAATCAGCTGCCCATCTTAAGGGTGTTCCCTTAAAAGTAACTATCTGTTTTTCTCTTGCTGCTTTAATATTTTTTCTTTGTATTTAACCTTTGGCATTTTAATTATGATGTATCTTGGTGTGGGCCTCTTTGGATCCCTGATGCTTGGAATTCTCTGAGCTTCCTGGGGTTTTATGTCCATTTCCTTCACCAGGTTAGGGAAGTTTTCCATCATTATTTCTTCAAAGAGTCATTCAACATCTTGATTTTCTTCATTTACACCAGTCAGATGGATATTTGGACCCTTAATAGTGTCCCATATTCTCCTTATTTTTAAAATCTTGACATCTTATCTCTTGCTGTTCTGATTGTGTGTCCTTGGCTTTCCTGTCCTCTAGATAAGGCATTTGATCCTCTTCTTTATTCACTTTCTTTGTTTATTCAATTTAATATACTTTTCATCTCAGATAATGTGTTCTTCATTCTAGACTGGTTACCTTTTATAATTTCCATTTCCATTTTTATGTTTTTTATCTCCTTATTGAAGTTTTTTATACTTCACAAAAGTTCATTGAGCATCTTTATAACTATTGTTTTGAACTCTGCATCTGTTAGATTGCTTCACTCCATTATACCTGGATCTCTGTTCTGTTCTCTCATACGGTTTCTCTTTTTTGTCTTCTCGTTTTGGCTGTCTTTCCTTGTCTGTTTCTATGTACTAAGCAAAGCTCCTAAGTCTGCTGGTCTTATTAGTGTGGATTTGTGAAGGAGGTGTCCAGTGGTACAGTCATGAGAGGGGTTCAGCTGCAGACCAAACTTAGCCCCAGCCTGTCCCCATCCAGGGCCACCTGTTAAAATTCAGCAAGCAATCCACTGGTGCTATGCTTACAGTTTCCTTAAAAGGCCACACCAGAAAACGAGGCCAGCTGCCTCCAGTGTGAGTCTAGGCGCTGCTCAGTAAGGAGCACCTGACTCGCTGAGGGTACACCTGGATGTGGCTTGGGTGGAGCCACGAGTTTGGGGAGGCGGGGTTTCAGGGAATCCTCCGGGCGGAGTAACCTCTATTCAGTTTGATGACATCACGGCTATGACGGTGCTGTATCCAGCGCACTGGGAGCAGGGAGAGCTCACCAGAGGAACAATGGATACCGCCGGCTCTTCTGTACAGAGAGAATCTCTACTCGGCCTTCACTCGGACAATGTCTCCCTGTAAGTCCCTGGTGCCCCCTGCACGCAGCCTAATCAGCACTGGTGCTCAGAGCAAGCAGGTCCATCACCATGAAAATCCACTTACAGACACGGCCCCTTTAAGAGGCGTCTGCCACTGCCACTGTCATTGCCTCTGTCTCACTCAGCAGCTGGAGATCGGGCAGCCCCATGTCCTCGCCCCGTCCTATGTTCTGCTGTTGCAGTGTGATTTCTTAGATTTCTCCGTAGTTGTATGGCTTATTCATCTAGATTTCAGGCAATTTTTCCGTGTTGTTGCTCCTTGTTTCTGTCACAACTTTGGTTTGGTTGCCAGAGGGATGAACAGAGCCTCTACCATCTAAGCCATTTTTGTTCTCCCCTTGTTATTTTTATAAATGTTTTAATTAGAAAGGACCCTATTATTTCTAGTAAACTTAAGGTGAATGATAAATATCTACTTTACAACTCAGGATATTTTCCCAGAGTCTTCCAGTTGTTCCTCTGAGAAATGAGGGAGCATTTGACTCTTAGCCACTTGGTTCACTCTGTTGTTCTCCATTGTTACTCATCTTAGGATACTCAATACTATCTGCCACTGGAATACAGTACCATTGGAAAAAAGAATTTGAATAGCTTAAGAAAATATGGTTCATTCCTCATCTGGAGAAAGCCAAGAGTGGGTCAGGCAACCTTCCTTCACTTCTACTTATACCAATTGGAAAGTGATCCTCTCTGGTTGTCATGTAGAGAAAGAGACAGGTGGCCTGGGACCCTCACTGTCTCATCATTTTCACTCACAGGCCACCAGTCTAAATGGCCTAATTGCCAGGGAAGTTCTGGTGAGCTATAACTCCTCGACTTGCTCAGAGTGTTTTGCAAACTGTTCTACCCAAGATTAGTACCCCTGATGACAGTAGAATGGACAGTTTACTCCCAGAGAATCTGAGGGAATAGCCCAAAGGGGGCCACAACCAGTATCTACTTTAAGTTGTTAAAAATTCATGCACATTTGCACCCTTTTCCTGCTGCATCCTTGTTTTTGTTTCTATATGGAAGTCTTTTCCAACTACCAGGAATGAACCACCCCACCCCTTGGCTCAGAGGAAGACTTACGATGGTGTTCAGTTTCAGCACACAGGGCTGAACTGTGGAAAGCCAACAGGACACAGCAGTTTCCACGTGCAGGCTGTTTCCCTTCTCTGCCTGGAGTCATCCTCTCTTTTGAGAACCCAAACTCAAATAAGTGTGTGGTTACAGATAGCAAGTTTTCTCTCTGCTCACAGATCTATTCCAAAGTATTTACTGAGACAGACTCCAAATTCACTAAAGAGGGAATAGTATTACATCTGCAGGTTCCTTCTGGCAGACATTCCTGATAAGTGAGTCTTTTTGCTAAGAGGTTAAAACTCCTCTGTCATATGGCTGAATGACCTGCTGATCACCTCTCATTATTTTAGGGAAATATTTGTTTAAAGTGTTTTTCCAATAAAGATAGATGACCTTTCTAAATGTCTTATGTAAATGAGACATGTCCATGTGAATGTATAAAAAAAAAAACTTAAAAAATTATTCTCCACAATCATAAACATCTTTTCTCTATTGTAGAATATATTTAAAAAGGTATATATAAGACATCTCCATATAGCTTTTAACCATAGTGCTCATCCTATGTGGGAGAAGGGGGGATACATTCAGACTCAACTATTCTAGTTCCATCAAAAAACAAACAAATCAATAAAAAAAAACATTTGGGATTTTATTTGGAATTGTATAGGTCATCATGGGGAGATTGGGTATCTTTGTGATACCAACTCTTTATATACAAGAACAATGGCATATGTCAATTTTGTGCCTTTCTTTCAGTAAAGTTTTATGATGTTCTCTTTTAAAAGACGGCATATCTTTTGCCAAATTTACTAATAAATTTTGCTATTGTAAATTACATCTTTTTGAAATAAAAATATGCATAGAACATAGTTAAAAAGACATTTAATATTTATCCAGTATTTCAGTTACTATGGTGTGGTTTTTCAGAGTATTTAGGATGCCACTTTATCTACCCCTAAACTTTATTTTAATTGCATTGATTTTGTCACATGCAATAAAAATATCCATAGATCTCAACTAATGTCTGACAGAGAGGGTTCAAATTTGAAAATATATCTCCTAAAACAGCTCCATACCTGCTCTGACAACTTTCCTGAGAACCAACCCAGCATAGCTTTTGTCATTCAAGAGAACATCAGAACACGGAGGGTGGGGGGGGGAGCTAAAGTGGGTGGAGGGGAGACGGAGGCATTCGTAATTTCTGTTTAAACAGATTTATTAAAAACTAGGCCTAGAAAATCAAAATGAGAAAATAGAAGTGAATCTGGATAAAGGATTTATAGGACTTTTTGTACGATTTTTGCAACTTTCTAAGTGTGAAATAATTTCCAAATGAAAAGTTAAATAGAAGTCTTCAGGAATGACTAAAATAATGAACGTGACCATTAACTAGAGCTACTGCCACACCTTCTAAAGCATTCTTTCCTGTTCGTGACCCTCCCAAGATAGCAATGACTACATTTCTCAGCCACAGTTTAAGAGAAAACCTAAAGAAGTTAATCTCTTGGCTCGCCTGTTGCCCGCGAATTAGGCCCAACAGGCTGGATGAAAAGATGAACTGGGCTGATCAGGTACTCCTCTGTGAAATTAGAAAAGTGAAAAACTGAACTAGTTAGCAACAGAAACTGGTGTTGAAAGGTGATGTAGAAGGGATGAGACACTGTCCTGGACCTTGAGCAAGCTGAGTGTCCAGAGGAATCAAACTATGAACAAGAGGAGGAAGCTAGCTGGTACTGAGACAAAGTCTCCTGGAGCCAAGTCGCATTCATGGTCATACCCTAGGGTGAGAAGTCATGAATTTCTGCAGCTATGGTTCTCTAGAACTGACCAAATCCAAAAACCTCGAGATTCTAGACTCCATGAAGTCAGGCTCTGTGATGGCTCGTTTTCATTTTGAGGTCCTCATTGTTCCCCATGAATCCTTGTGAGTCTTTATTCCTCACAATCAAAAGAACCCAACTAAATCTTCTGACCAATAGTTTTCCCTGTAGAGCTGAAAACTATGTGGCTTTTCACGATTTTGTAAGTACAAGCCTAAAGTCTTTTATAAAGTTCTGCCACGAAATTCTACATCATAATCATTATATAAAACTACATCCCTAACCAACTAAAAATTTGAAAACCACTCTTCCATTTAAAACAATCCTGTCTTAGTCCACTCAGGCTGCTGTAACAAAATATCATAAACTGGTGGCTTATCAACAACAGAAATCCAGTTCTCATGGTTCTAGAGGCTGGAAGTCTGATATCATGGTCAGGTTCTGGTGAGGGCCCTCTTCTAAGTCACAGACTGCTGACTTCCCCTCGTATCCTCACATGGTGGAATGAGCAAGAATGCTCTGTGTGGTCTCTTTTATAAGACACTAATCCATTCATGAGGGCTTGACCCTCATGACTTAATCACCTCCCACAGGCTTCATCTCCTAATATCATCACAGAATTTGGAGGGCGGGGGCGGGGCGATGCAAACATTCAGTCATTCTTCTATTAAATCTTTTTTCCTCCTCTCTAGCTTTTTTTCTTTACAGGGCCAATTTTTCATACAGAATCTATGTGAACACAGAGAGAGGCAAATGCTGGGGGCAGGGAAGGGCGTTCAGCTGGAGTCATTCGCTAGCCTTCTTGCCTCCAGACATGATTCAAACCCATGTGTCAGCCAAAGGAAAAGTGACCACATGTCATGGCTAACACATGCTGCATCCTAAAACACACAAGTGACCTGAACTGCTGACCTTCCCATGCACCTGGCCAGTTATGTGTGCTGCTCTTATAGCCTAAGTTGTGCCTCCATTTTTTCTGGCTCTTCCCATCACTAACCCTGAGAGCACGTCTGATGGTCAGAAACTTAAGAGTTGTCCTCTCCACAGCAGGTGGGGGCTAGGAGGACACCTGCACCCGTGGGCCCATGCACATTTCTTTACGGGCAGGGAGCATCTGTGTGGTAAACCTTGGAGTAGATGGATGCAGTTTATTTGTCACAGGATTGTATTCATTTGTCACAGGATTGTATTAAACAAACTAATGTGCTGTTTCCACCTGGAAATAGCTTTCTACCACATCTGAGAGGTTCCATAAGCCTTTTTCCCACCCCAGGGGCTGAGGATGTAGTCTTCAGGGTCTTTGAGTTCTCTGATCCTTTTTAAAGTGTTTTTATTTCAGTGATAATCTCAACAATGACTGTCAGCTGTTCTGGCTCATCTGAAGATTCGGGTGGGCACCTTTACAGTTGAGATTACTATCCCAGTGCTAAGTGATCTGTAGACAAAGGCCAGGGATACAAAAAGCTGTTCCTTTAAGAGGCACCACACATTATTCATGTTTGAGAAACTCTGGATTACCTTATTTATCTGTGGAAAAATTATCTGCTCTAAGAGCATATCTAATTTGGCTATTTGCAAAGATTTCAGATGAAATCTTCAGTGATGAGGGTCACCTATATTCCAACTCTCTCACAGAACTTGCGGAATTGAATCGCTCCTTTTACGACCTGGGCAGGTCCTTCTTGGTCTTCCAGCAGCACCCTGTGCCTAGAGGTGGGTCAGCTTTTCCTGCATGTTGGTTGTACACCAGTTTCCAGAGCAATTTCCAACCAAGACACTCAGGGAATCCCACAAACATGCAAAGGAAACATGTCTGGCTCTCCACCCAGACGGCAAGACCCGAAACTCCTGGGCTCCGTGGACAGATTTATTTTTATAGGCCTATGGCTCTGCTGAGACGCATCCTGTTGGGAGTGCGCTAAGTCTGCACATGCCTGTTTCAGGGAAGTTGGAGTCTTCTTACACCACATGCAACCAAGCCACACAGCCTCTGGATGGCAGCTGAGGGGCCTTTCAAACTTATGCAAAGAACTTTTGCTCTCCCTACAGGGGATTCAGCCTGTCACCTGAGAGTGCTTAAGAAAAGTGGTCCATTGCTTGCAGTGCTCCCCGCCCTCCCTCCACCCCCCACTCCCACCCCGCCATCCTTTGAATATCCCAAACAACAGGAATGAAGCATAACAATTAAGGAGATTCCTGGGCTCCGGAGTCCACTGCTGCAAACGTAAAACCCTGTGCAGAGATGAGCCTCCCACCGCTCGGCCTGGCGGACAGGGAGGAAGGTTCCAGTCCAGCTTCCAAGGGTCATGTTCGGTCTCAGCCAAAGAGGAGAGACGGGGCCCTCTCCCGCTGTTGTCCTCCCTCCATGACGTTATGCTCCAGTCCCAGAACAGTTCAGAACATTTTGGGAAATTCACACTCTAAAAATATTCCCTTTTTTTCATGTAGGCAAGATAACACAAGAGTGATGGTGGGTTACTAAGAATGCAGTTCCTTCATTATATAACACAGTCAAAAATAAAGAGTGTTCTGGGCCAAAAATAGAGCTGAGAAAGAGGAATGTGAATAAATAGCACAGGCAAGTCATTATTTACTCAAATTGTCAAATGGCTGAAAAACTTAAGAAAAGTTTCAATGTGTGTCTCATTGCTTATTGGTCAGGTCTGACTGGCCCCTGGAGAGAGCCAATGTCACTTTCCTGATACATGTTTAATATATGCAAATATGTACGTAGGAGGCTGCTTAAGGAAAGGTAAGTAGGGGCAGAGCTCACTTTCCTTCCTTATCATTAGCAAACTGGTTAAGACTGAGGACTCGTAAATGACTCAGGTAATGGGCGTTTCTTCATGAAACATCAGTCCTGCGACAGGAAGGGTGCGGATCACACTCGATGGAGCAGTGCTCTTGCTGGGGGGCTGCGATGCAGCAGGTGGCTGTGCGGGAGCTGATGACATGCCATAAATCCCCGGGCAGGCTCCTCAGGGCATCTAGGGGTTGTGCTGTCTGGCCTCACAGCTTCACCAAGTCCTGCTGATGTCACATACTGAATCTCTCACCCCATTACCACCAACGTAGGTCAGAGCCATTGCCATCTCTCGAGTTAGTGACTAGGGTTCCTAATGGGTCCATGTCTAGTCTTGGTCCTGTTTCTCCACTGAACACTTTTCGGATCTGCTTTCCCTCAGCAAGGTGCAAACTCCTCAACAGGCAGTTGAGGCTCTTGAACTGGTCGCAACCTCACTTCAGTCTCCTCTCACTCTGCCCCGGATACACCGATGCCGAGTCTAGGGGCCGCACGATGAGCCCCTCGGCCTGGAACGCACTGACTCTGCCCGACTTCCCTCCCCAGTCCTTTGCTTCACCAAAGTCTACCTGACTTTATGTGTAACTTCCACACTGAAGCCTGATGACTCAAGGAGGAGAAAAGGGATCAAAAGAAAACAGTTCACTTGATGAGATGGTCAATTTCGAAGTCACTCTTCTTGTTACCAGGCAGTCATCTCTACGAACACCGGCTAGGTAGGTGTGTCCCTACCTTACAGTGGAGCCTGTCTCCAACAGCTAATCACTCACTCACCCACAACTGTGCCACTTAGTACAGTTAACTTGTCTTTATTATATAACTAAGTACTCTGTTCGTGCTTTTCAGATATTAATTTTTGTAACCTGTTGGATACTTTGCCCCCATTTTGGCAGAGGAAGAGGTTAGGTACCAGCCCAGTGTCTGGCTGGTAAAGAAGGCTGGGCTTTGAAACTGATCTCTTTGGAGCTAGACCCCTGCTTTTATACATCAAGCTCCATGGCCCAGCACCAACTAGATGGGAATGGTTCATGAATGACGCTTTTACAGGTTAAATTAATAATCCCTCACCCACCCCTAAAAAAGATATATTGAAGTCCTAACCCCCGGTCCCTCAGAATGTGTCCTTGTTTTGAAATAGGGTCACTGCAGATGTAATCAGTTCAGATGAGGTCATCCTGAAGCAGGCTGGCTGGTGTCATAAGAAGAGACAGACACTCGGGGAAGATAGTGTGTAATGACAGAGGCAGAGGCCTAAGTCCTGCAGCTGCAAATCAAGGAACAGCAAGGGGTGCCGGCCACCATCGGCAGCTAGAAAAAGGCAAGGACACATTTTCCCCTACAGGTTTCAGACAAGAGCAGGCCCTGCCATCACCCTGATTTCCAACTTGTAGCCTCCAGAATTGTGAGACAATAAATTTCTGTTTTAAACCCCTTTGTTGTGACACTTTGTTACAAGCAGTCTTAAGAAACTAATACAGTAGCTAATTCTTTTTTCCTCTCCTGGGAAATACTTTTCATCCCAGGCCCGAGTACTGCAGACAGTCAACTCACCAGCATTGAACCAGACTAGAGCTCTTCCAGCACAAGCCAACCCAGCCTGCACCCATGTCCCTCACAAGCCATTCACCCACCTTATTGTAGAACAAAGATGAAGACAGACCTGCAAACTTATATAAAAAACAAATATTCTTTCATGGTTCTGCATGAAAACAAAATCCAGCTTTTTTGCAACCTGATAGAGAAGAAAAATAACTTTCTTCGAGAGGCTCATTTAGCTGGAAAGCAGCAAGGGGGAGTGTGCCTCTGAGCTGGCACTGAGATCTCTGCCAGCAGCTGCCCGTGGCCCCAGGCTGCCGGGTCTGGCCTCATGGAGCAGAGGAACATGTACCCAGAGACCAAATCAGACACTGGGCAATATTCCTGTCCTCTCTGAGCAGGGGCCAAGTGCCTTCATTGGCTGATAAGCTTACCCAAGAATACTCCCTGCAGTAGGTGAGGCTGTTCATTTAGTGGGGGGTAGGGGAGTGGGGGAAGGAGGTGGCAGATTTATTCACGACCACCCGTCAGACATCACAAGCTGCCAGGGGAAAAACTATTGGCAAAAAAAGTCATGCTACTATAAATTAACTTTATTTTGTTATTTCAAGAATTAGCCAAACCCACTTTCACAGGCCAACACCAAATCCCACTTCTCAGAGCTAAAGAAACGCTGGCAGCAGTCCTCTGGCTTTCAGGAGCTAATATTCTGAGATGTTCTGGTTTCATGGTACCCAATGGCCAAAAATAAGAGTCCAGAATATTCAAACACAGCAGTGAGGCCTCTTTTGCCATAAGAGGCATTCATTCATTCATTCATTCATTCAGCATTTGAGTGCCAAGCCCTATCCATTGCCCTGTGCCCAGAAAAAAGGACCAGGCAGCAGCTGTGGGCAAGGACTAGAGTTACAGTTGTCTTGAATCCCACTAGACAGTGGCTTCACGCCCCTGACCTTCAGTTTCTGGCAAAGAACAACTGCAGCAACCAAACTCTACCTGGCTTGAGGCAGAAGTGTTAAGTGCACCAACCAGTGCTGGGGGTGCTAATCTTCCCTCTAGGCAGTCACTTCTCTGTTCCTTCCCAGTATGAATTTTATTACTTCTCTAAATGCATTTACTACTCTGCATACACAGCTTTGCAACAGTCACTTCCCAGTCCTCATCTTACTTGACATCTCAATGGTATTTGACACAGTTCATCAACTCCCACCTTCTTCAACTACCTTTTTCTTGGTTCTGAAATAGCACAGTTCTCGTTTTCCTTCTACCTCAGTGGCTCCTCTGGCAGTCCTCCTCCTCTTCCTGATCTCTGGCTCCACTCCAAGATATTCTCTTCACATTGTATTCACCCCTTGGGGGATCTCAAACTGTCTTATGGCATAAGCACTATCCACATCTAAATTTCCCAATTTATAGCACAAGCCCTAACCTTTTCCTTAAACTCAAAACTTACAGAATCACTTGGGTATTTCATTAGTTATCTATTACTATGTAACAATGCCCCCAAATTTAGCAGCTTAAAATAACATTATCTTACACTTTCTGAGAGTCAGCAATCTAGGAGCAGATTCACCGGGTAGCTAATTCTGGCTCAAGGTCCCTGAGGAGGCTGTGGTCTTCTGTGGCTCAGGAGAGTCCACTTCCAAGCTGGCTCACATGGCTGTTGGCAAGAGCCCTCGATTCCTCACCATGTGGGTGTCTCCTAAGGGTTGTTTGTGATGCGGCATTGATGTCCCCCAGGGTAAGTGATGAGAGAGACAGATGCACACACACACCAACACTTCTTCCATGTTCTATTGATCACAGAGACCAGCCCTGGTACAACAGGGGAGGTGGAGGGACGGGGACTACACACGGGTATAAATAGCAGGAGGTCAAAGGTGGGGACAGCTGGGGGCCACCTTAGAGGCTGGCTACCAGAAGTATCTGATATCTCAATTAACATATCCTAACTCGAAATCTTTATTCACGCCATCCCCCAGAAACTTGCTCTTCCCTCAGTCTTCTCAATCTCAGTAAATGACAACATTTCACTCACTCAGGTCCCAAACGTTCAAGTCATCCGTGAATCATTCTTATACCCTCATTGACTCCATCATTAAATTTTGTGCACTTTACTTTCAAAATATACACTGCATTCTCCACAGCAGCCAGAGTAATATTTCTTTAATGTCTGATCATGACACTCCGCTGTTCAGAATTCTCCATTGGCTTCCTCTTTCAATCAAGAAAACAAACTCTGAAAATTTTGCATAATCTGGTCCCTGCCCATCTATCCAACCTTTGTTCCTTCACTTTCTTCCCTTCACTTACTCTACTCTAACCAATGTCTTTTCTTCTGTGCCTCCAACAAATCAAGCTGACTCCCACCTCAGAGCTTTGCATTTGCTAGCCCATCTAGAATCACCTCCCAGACACACATAGGACTGCATCCCTCACTTCATTCAGGTCTCTGCTCAGATGTAACCACCTCAGAGGCCTTCCATGGTCACCTGTCTAAAAAGCACTCTCCATCCCCTTAATTTGTTTAGACCTGGTGTGCCTTAATGTAATCTCCATGTGGGTCTTTTTTATTTCCTGTTCACTTTTGTATCCTCATTGCCCAGAATAGTATCTGGCCCATAGTTGGCACTCAGTAAACATTTGCTGGACTAATGAATGGAATTACAAATATAAATGCTTGCTAGAATTTAAAAAATTTCAGCCTAAAGAAAACTCTGAATTATTACAGTGGTATAGAAATAGAGGTGTGGGAGGGCCCCAAAGTGAGGACATTTCATGTTGGTTACACAAGCATATCAGGCTCTTTGCAGTACATTCCAAAGCACAAAGGAGAAAAAAAAAAAAAACACTGACAGTATAATTGCTACTTTCCAATTAAGTACAAGTCTAGGATCCATTTGTCCTGCTATATAGTTTGATCTAAAACTCACCACGTTACTCCCTTGCTTAAAACTTCAACTCACTACAGCCCTGAAGATAAAGCCCAAACTTCTTGCTGTAGTTTATGCAGAACTTCTTGATCTCGCCTGAGTTTACCTCACCATCTTCATTTCTTGCCTCTCTATACTCTGGGTAACACACTCCAACCAAAATGAAATGCTATTCTCCAAAGATACATTTTCTTTTGTTTCTGAGTTTTTGCCTACTCTGTTTTCTCTATCTGTAACACTTCGTATCCCCTCCTGTATCAGTTAATTTTTTACTGCATAACAAACCTCCCCAGCTTCGGCAGGTTCTTTGCACATCTCAGGGTTCTAGCAGCAAGAGAAGGCAAGACCCGATGTGCGAGTACTTTTCAAGTCTCTGCCTGTGTTATGCTTGCTACTGACTCCACTGATCAAAGACATGACTAAGTCCAGACTGAAGGGGTGGGAAAATAAATTCTACTTCATGAGAGCAGCAGTACAATTACAATAAATTAGGGGCAAACATACAGGGATGGAGGGAATTATTGTAGTTTTTCTTTACGAGTAATTTACCACACTTCCCCCCACCTCTTTGTCAGCTCCTACTCATCTTCTAGTCTCAATCTAGAAATTACCTCCTCTGGAAAGATTTTTCCGATCCCTAAAGCCTGAGTGAAAAACTTCTCCCGTGAAACCTTATATTCACATTATTGCATCTATTACTTCCTATGGCCAATGAATCAATGAATTGATGAATTTATATGATAAATGTTGGACCTCCAATTCATACAGTTGACTGTACTTTCCATTTTATGGCAATGTAATATCAGCTTTCCCTATCTGATGGGAAGGTCACTGAAAAGAGGGAGTGTGTTTTGGTTTCTGTTTTATCTTCATCTTCTAGTATAGCAGCTGATTTGAAGTAGGTTCTTTAAAATATCTATGAAATAAACACAAAATAAAAGTAAAATGGGGTAATTTCCATTAATAAAAAAAGGTATGAGAGGGTTCTCGAGACCCCTGCAAGACCCAGCGGGCTGCAAATATTTAGAAAGATCTGAGACAGCACAAAAGTAACTGAAATAATTACGAAATGCTCACCAGAGGGGAGAAAAGAAGAGAAAATTAGCCAGAGAAAGCAACACTTTCCTTTTTATTAAATTCATGTCTTTTTAAAGTCCAACCTCTCTTTGCAAAATGTTTGTTATTAACTTCTTCATTAGAAAGCAGACAAACTCTGTCCCTGAAAATGTTTTCTACTTGGTACATCACTCAGTGCTCAGGCCTGCATCTGTGTGGTGCGCCAGCAATCAAGTCCATCATCTCAGAGAAAAACACCACGAAGGCCAGGAGGTAATCAACCAGGGCCTCCCCTCCTTCTCGTACACACACACACACACACACAGACACACACACACACACATATGTGCATATATATACCTTTATATGTACACATACACACTTTTTTATATAAAAATAATATAACAGGTTTACACAGCTCTACTAATTCTTTAAAGTTTCACAGCAAGGTCTATGCTCAGTATAACTATTTTTTACTTTGGATTAAAGTGGGAATTTTAGGCTTAAAAATAGATTTAAGATTATTGAACAGAAGCTGTATAGCACAAATTTAATAAGTTCTGATCAATAGATAACTAGAAATACGGAGCTGTTATCCTTATGTTCAGTGCTACTACACATCCCAATCAATTAATCTCATTTTAACTAAAATACAAAAGTAAAATAGTTCACTAAAATAATTTTCTATTCATTATGTTAGCACATATACCAAATTATACTAACTGCATGATAATCTCTATGTACCAAGGCTATCTTTTTAGCATGTGTTGATTTCTACTTAATTAAATACAGTACCAAGACAGCAACCACAGAAAAAAGAATGCATGCTGTACAACAAAAATAAGAGCATGACAATTTGCAGATTGATATCTAACTTACATGGCACCTAAAACAAAACAAGTAAGAGAAACGAACCTTACAAGATAGATATCAAACTAATTTGTAGCAACATTTAATATATAGTTTTATCAGAAGGAATACATTTAGGTCACAGTTACATGGAAAAACACATAAACTGTGAAATTCTAGGCTTTATCCTAGAATATTCAAAATGCTCATCGAAAGTACAATAAAGATGGCCATCAGGTGACTGAATAAACAGAATGTCATTTAGTATTTTAAAAACACAGATTCTGGGAATAGGAGCTACCACCAAAATATCCAGAAATCTGAGTTAACAGATACTCTATTCTGGATACTTGATACTAATAGATACTAATAAATACAAGGAGCGTTTACACACTATGAATACAAGGCAATAGCCTAAGGGATAGTCACAGAAAAGAATAAGTGAGCACAATCTTGCCAGAGTGAGTACAGAATGCTCCTGCTATTTTTTGGTCCCCAATCCCACCCCAAACAAGGGCCATCTCTTTGAGGAAGAAATCTTTCAGTAGCTCAAGCCCATTCCCTCTGCTCCCACCAAGACACAACACAGCTCAAGCTTGGCGTTGACATCTTTCAGATGCTGGTATGATGTTTGATCATTCAACTGGACAGGCCCTGCTCATGGCCTCTAGGGCTCTGACTGGCTCAACCTCCCTCCCACCGAAGGGATCAACATTGTCTCTCATGCCGTAAGTGAGGTAACTCTAGAAGAATTAGAAGAAGGAGGTATCTGATGAAAAGGCACCAGCCAGTCTGAAATCCTCTTTGGTGAGAACACTGTACATGCGCTGAGGCAGTGCTCGGGAGTACGGGGCGGGGCGGGGCACCGCGGTGCGCAAAATAAGTTCCCGGCCAGCAGGGGCTGGGAAGTCTGACACCGAATTCTGCCGTCTCTCTTCCGGGGAGCCCATTCTCTTCAATTCCTCCTCCGGTGGAGCCATGGCTGCAGCCTTGAATAGAATCAAATGCTAAATTCAAGACCGAGTCAAATGCTAAACTTAGATCATTTTGAAGGACAGATGAATAAACATGATAAACACATAGAAATGTTCTACATTATTCAGTAATGCAGTCAACTATGTTGTGATTACTCAAAACAACAACAACACCACAACAGAAAGTACAAGAAGCTTAAAACACTGCATGAGCAGCCAGAGATAACAAATAAATTGGTGACAGAGACAGAAGGGATGACTGCCAGGCAATCTGCTATGCAAAGTGAGGGCCATATTCAGACATCTGATGAAGAGGGAAAATGTACTGTTTTCTATTGGTTTCTTCTAGCAATGACACAAGACCAAGTCTGATGTCTTCAGTCCAGTAAGGCGCTGCTTCTCTCCAGAGTCTAGAAAGATGGTTTTTATCCCAATTTTCGATTCTTTTTAAGGTTCATTTGCCAAATTAAAACTGGGGACACTGTTTTTGTTTGGTGGGTAGCTAATGTGCTGCAGTAGTGATAGAAATTCATGTAATGTAGCAATGGCCACAAAAGAGAAGTTCACAATATTAAAGGCATCTATTTTTTTCATTAAAACTACATAAAATACATATTCAGTTAGAGCCCTCATTTTAACTGATCACTATATTTCTTTCAGGATACCCACTGATTTGGGAAAAAATTGTTTTGGCAATGGAAATATGAAATTCTGCTAAACATCAAGAAAAGTATGCCAAATCCAGACTGCTAAAGAGTGGTTAGTCTTAATGACCTTATGAAGTTAGAAGGATGGGAAGAACAAGGAACTGAGGGACAAAGGCTATTTTGTTACCTCATCAGAAGATTCAGTCAGCTTGAGAAAGCATGAGAAAAGAAACAGTGATGAAAAGTAAACAAGTAAGATGGTTTTTAAAAAGAGCTAAATGAGAGATTTCAAGATTATTTCAGAGAGCATGCACTACCTTAAGGAACATGAGCCTATCAAGAGTATCAAGACAAACACGCACCACATACAACACACCTAGCTATCAAATTGAGCAGACACACCCACTACTCATGCATCGGATGGTTCAACAGGTGATGTACAGTGTCATTTAATGGGGA
>CM053503.1:96003704-96053807 GCA_028627145.1 Eidolon dupreanum | reverse complement strand
GGGGGATTGTGACTGAAACATAATCATAATTAAGTTTATGAAATGTATAATTTTAAGAAAGTTTTAAATATATAAAATTACTTGATGCTATAAAAAATTCTCAGTGAAATTTCATACTTTTAAAAGTTAAAATCTTAAATTAGTAAAACTAACATACAGTGTCATTTAATTATGAAAAGTTAAATGAATAAAACTGAATGGTTTACATTAGCCAGACATTTAAGGGCCGAGTTTAAAAATGTACCAATCAGGTGCTTGTTATATGATTATAGTCTGCCAAGTCCCTAAAAACATTCACCACAAGGTTTGAAAGTTTTAAAATTACATAAATGTGGGATGAACGTACAACTTCAGATTAGCTATGCAATGAGGCCACTAAAAAAATGATGCACTCCTATATTTACTGATGTAGTAAGATAATTATATTAAGTGGAAAATAAAAATAAAAGTAAATTACATATACAATTTTATTTTGTAAAATATACATATATTTGTATACACTAGATGTCAAATATTGACAGTGATCATCAGTGGATAGTGAGATTAATGTGATTGACTTTTTAATATGATTCTTTTCTTTACAATGAGCCTTTTCTTACAGTCTGGAGGGAAAAGGCTATTTCCAATTTGGGGAAAATAATTTTGTTTGACTAATCAAAACAAGTAACATTCAGCATTAAAAATATAAATATTTTAGATTTTAAATCCTCTTAACAAACAGTATTAAAATTGAGGAAAGAAGAAAGAGTTTTTGCAATATGAGGAAAACTCATATTGATAACAAGGAAATGTGCTTATAAGCTTCTGGCGAGTAAGCTGGCAAAGATATTATAGGGTACAAAAACAAACTCAGTTCTTGGTGTCATGCCAGAGACAAAAACAAAGTAAATCAAAACAATTATCTACTGCTTTCTAGAACTCTAATTTATAACGAAGTAAAATACTTAGTTTTTAACTTGAAATGTTTAACTTTAGGGAACCATAAATAATCCCAGGTTTTAGTTCTTCCTATAAATTCAGATCAGTATACTTGGCTATGATTTTGAATATAATAATTCGATGTACTTCAGACTGACTTAAAAGAGATTATCAAGTTTTTATTCCATGCGTAAACCCATGAAAATTCTTCTTCTTATTTGATTCTGAGAATTACACCTTCAAAACTGGGTCATTTTAGTGTCCTCACTAAAATGTTGGGTAAGGGGCACCCTGTATTTAGTGCACTTCATATTTTTATCAGAATCTTTAATATTAATGAGCCTTGACATGAGAGCATCTACGGAATGCCAGCACCTCTTAACCGGTACACAAGATATGTATAGAAAATATCAGCACAAAGTATAAGTGGTATCATCTTCATAAAAATCCAAACTTTAATAGCTTTAGGTCAAAAGGTACTATATAAGTTAGTCAAAGGTACTATATACCTTTAGTCAAAAGGTACTATATAATTTTTAAATCTTTGTTTTCATTAATAGAGGTAATGACGAAGACAATTTTTCAAACTAGGCTTTCTTTCTGTGCTGAAGCCTAAGTTTCCATAGTCCCCAAAATCTGAAATTTTCTTCATTCTTATGAAATCTCTGAAGTTAGATCTCTTCACCATTACAAAAATAGTTAGATTTACTAACTTTACAAGCTAAGCTGTGAAACCATTTGTAGTACATGGAGTTTAAAATTGGTAAAACACGATTCTAATTTGAAAGTAAACAGTTTTTTTTTACACCACAGCACTGTGCATGTCTAAACAAGTAGCAATGGATTTCAGACCCTTCTAACTTCTGAAATTTAAGTTCTAAAATATACTTACCATTTTACTTCAACATGCAAAGTAGCAAAAGGATTTCAAAAAACTCGAAAGTCACTGTTGAGAGTCATTGTTTCTTCAGTGTTTGAACCCAATTCCTAGACTTACACTCAGCTAGCAGCTTTACAGTCAGCCATGTGTGGGAATCAAAACAACATCCTACAGAATAGAGGTCTAGAGAGATCATGATACATTCAATAGGGAATCTCACCCTCTGTGCGTTCACAAACAGCTTGTGAATAATTCTGCCAGCATGTCCTCTTCCTGCACCAATGACTAACACTTCAGGCTGCTCCAAAAGGCAACTCACAAACCTAGGAGACAGAAATAATGAAAGCACAGAAAGCGAGCAGCTCGGTTCACATTATGTCAATCCTTGCAGATTAATTTTGTGGACAAACCCTACAATTGATACTGCCTAAACCTACTAAGGCTGGAGCGGAAATTTGAGAACAGGATAAATTGACAACTGGAATTAAAATCTACTCAAATGACAATCTTACTGCCTTTTGACTGTTCTTATAAAATTGGTTAAAAGCCCATCTCTATCTAAGTATAAAAAGAAACATTCAGTACAAGATCAAAAAAAATTGGGGGACAATAAAAACAAAATGTCATTTATTCAGCAAAGCAATGATCCATATTTCTTGTTTTTGTAAACTGCCATTTTGTGCTGGAAACACTGTACTTCCAAGTATATCACAGATAATGTGTGGTGGAGCTAACAGAGTGGAGGGCACAGAGTCACCAAGCCTGCACCACCTGCTCACTATTTCATATTGCTATTTTAGAAAGGATTAGAGCTTATTCTTCTCATTTAAAAGAAGGAATTTTCAAAAGCAAAGAAGGCTGGGAGAAAATTTCACTCAACAAAAGATATAAAATTCAAACAAGAACTTGTTAAAAGCTACAGCAAATGCCTTGTCATATAATATTAATTATTTAGCATCAGTAATGACATTCCTGTGGAAAGGGTAATGAAAATGTTAACATTATAACAAATTCAAGCTGATGAAGTAGCTAATTTGGAAATGCTACCACCAACAAAAACACAGGCTCACACTAACAGGCTCCCCTGGTTATGGTGCTGAGTCTCAGAGAGAGGAAAAGACTGACCCAGTCATTCACCTCATCCTGGAGAGAGCATCTGGTCACTTTTGAAACATATTCACAAAGTGTATAATATATGCCCCTTTGCTATCATAAATCTTTTAAAAATTAAGTGAATATTGAGCAGAAATACAGTTGCAGAACACCTCAGACTGTGGTTAAGGTACAGTGAGAGCTGAAAGCAAAGCTCTGGGGTATTTCAAATAACAAAGAGGAAATAGCTCCCTCACAGGAAACTGCAAGCATCCCATTTCCCAGAGCAAAACAAGGACGTTGCTACAAAAAGAGACCTGGTAAAACTTGTTTCTACAAGTGAGAGGAATGGAGACACCTAGCAAATAATAAAAAAATACAGTAGAGGTCAAATCCTATGATAATTAGGTATTTCTCTGCCTCTAGCCAATGCTTGTTACAAATATAGGAGAACCATAAATCCATCTCAATATTCTATTAAATTTTTCTAAATAGAGTGGTGGCTTTTCCTACTGCTGACAAAAATGAGTTCGTCAAATTAGCAATTACCTTTCAAGATCTTCCTTTTCCTCCTCTTGTTCACATTTCTCAGTTCCAAATTTGGCTTTCAGTGAGCGGGCTCTAGCAATTATAGCTTCCACATTAGTAATTTGATGAATGATTTCCTAACAGTGGAAAAGGGAAAGGCACACATCGGAAGATAGCAAAAAAAGCAAAGCCTTTTAAAAATGTATCTTTCAAGTAATTATTTCCAACTGAGGAGAATGCTTGGCAAGATCCTGACACGGTATCAAACTTACTTCCAATTTCTTGTCTTCTGGATTGGGGAAGTGCAAAACTTTACTGGAATGAGATATTATTTGCTTTATAATCTTCTTAACTGAAGAAATGTTCTCCAGACTTTCTATTTTTAAAAAGATCAAAGCCATCATTAAATAACTTAGGCAAAAAAAAAACTTTCATTTTTGGAAATAACTGATGACTAATCAAGTAAGACATTTACCTTCTTCTTTTACCTTGAGTAAGGCTGCATGAATTACACAAGGTAACAGGTGCCGAGCAAGGTCTGCAGGTTTCTGTATTGCCAGATAGTGCAGCACCTGAAGGAGGCACAAAGTCAGATAAATGATCAATGCAGGTGTCAAAAAATAAAGCAGCCATTTACGCAAATAAAAAATCCTCTGAACCACTGAACTCACATCTGTAAGAGTAGTGCTCTCTTAGTACCTATCCCTATTCATACAAGTAAGTAGCTATTACTCTCAAAGGTAAGGATAATGCTACTGAAAAGAACTAAGTACTTCAGTCTTTAATAATGTTGAATATGCTCATAAAGTTTTTTCCTGCTTCCATATGTAATACATGCAAATTAGGAAACATCTGTAAATTATACCAGAAACAGAAATAAAAAATGTTAATGGTGGAATGTTTTCATTCCAGGATTTAAGACATTGAATACACATAATATATTAAGTGAATGAATATGAAGTATGTAAAATACTGTTTTATAACCTGCTGAGATTTCTCACTTAATGTTTCTAAACATTCCTAGGTACCTCCCCTTAATTTGTTTTTTTAGTTGTTTTGGTTTATCATTTTTTCCAAAATGAAAATTATTTTATTTTTCTGATTATAGAAATAGAGAGGTAAATGTAACACATGGAGCCAACCTTTAGGCTCCTTATTCAACAGCAGTAAAAATAAAAGTAATATAATCTCATAAGGTGAGCCTGACTGATAATGCTCACAGGTTTCAAAAATTAAGTAAATAAGTAAGTAAATAAGTTAAGTAAATACATACATACATACATACATACATACATACATACATACAGTACGTGTAATGCAAAAGTTCTCCAGAAATCCTACTTCTGAAGGAACACGTTTTTGTGTTTATCTTCTCAGACTTATTTCTATGCCCATTTAAACACATGGCTATAGATGCATATTCAATTTTGTAACAAAAATTCATAATATACATACTGTTTTATAGACTTACTTTGTTCATTTAATGACTTATGATTTTTTTTTTGGCTTGGTTTTGGGTGGTCTGAAACTTTTTAATTATGAGATACACATGCCACAGTATTTATAGTTTAAAGAAAACATGAATACTTATTTACACACCAAGAGCTTAAGAAACAGAACATCACCAGACTTTCCACATCCCCCTGTGTGTCTCCCTGACCAAGTTTCCCTGAGTGCCCTGCCCTACCCCTCAAGCATAACTACTAATCATTCTTTTGTTTTCTCCACAATTTTCTTACACATATATATGTAGCCCTAAACAATGTGTTGCTTGGTCTGGTTTTAATCTTTATATAAATGTAAGTCTCTAGTTACACCCCAGTGACTGTTTTTGAGATGCATGTATGTTGATAGATGCTATAGTTTATTCATTTTCACTGCTGTTAAAATGTTCCTCCACTGATGGACTCCCCAAGATTTTTGGCTATTACAAATAATACTCCTATTATATTATTGCATATGTTTCCTGGTGCATATGTAGAGGAATTTCTCAAGGGTATATATCTAAAAACAGACTATGTACAAAATAATGCTAATTTTTAATATTGAAGTCATATTCCTAGTAATTTTACAAAGTGTTTCAACAGATTTATATTCTTATCTAGAATAGTAAGGAGTTCCCATTGTCATACATCCTTGTTAACTTACTCCAAATTTTGTTGACCTTAACCTACAGAAAAATTTGCAAGAATACAAAATATGCATATACAATTGTAACCATGCAAAAACTTCACTTCTTTAAAATTATTTTTCTTTTCTTTTACCTTGATTCAAATTAGCCCTGTCTAGTCTAATAGCACCATGACTGGCTTGCTGCTTTTCTTTCCTTATCTTTTTACCTTTCCACATATTGCATTGCACATCCACACAATCATTAAGCCTTTAGGTCAAGCAGTCTTAGGAACAAAGCCTCAGGTCGGTTGACAACAGAAACAGTTTAGGTCAAACTAAAGATAACACCTTGATCTCAGTTGTGTTTCAGGTGCAGAACCATTAAGATGGAATAACCTTACCACCACATCCACTGGAAACCAAAAAGAATGAGACCATGACTGACATCAGGACCTGATGCAATAATCAACTGCCTCCTACCCCAGCCCCGACCAATCAGTAGAGCCCACAACCCCAACTCCTTAGCTACCATGACTAATGATCCTTCCCACTATAACCTATCCCCTACAGGCCACTGAGGAGCCAGGTATTTGAGCACTCCCAGTGTCTCTGGGCTTGGTGCCATTTCCTTAAATAAACCTTTCTTTGCTGCAAACTCCTGCTTATGTCTCAATTGGCTTTGATGTGCACAGGCAGATGAACCTCTTCTATTTTGGTAACACCCTTTGCCTAGATTCACTTATTGTTAACCTTTTTAACTCATCTGTTTTATCATAAGCCTTCTCTCCTCCTCTGTATGTGCATACCTATCTGTTAAAAAACAAAATTCAACCAATAAATGTGAAGGTCTTATTCACTTTAAGCCACTCATAATTCTGGCAGTATCCCACCTAGCAACTAGAAAATTTGCTCTAAAAGGCTGTACAAAATGGAAGGCTGTACAAAATGGAAGGTTTTTATAGTACAAAGGGTGGGGCAAGGGAGCAATTAACAAAAGAAAAGATTTGGGGGCTGGGATATCTTTTCCTGGGGGTGGGGGACAGAAAGGGTTTTTGTCTTGCAGGTTGCCTCTTCTTTCTATGGGGGATGTAGAGGACCCAGCTGACAGATTTACCTTACTGATAGTTCACTAAAAATTCCAGATTGGTTAAGGTTATGTTTCTCAGAGAAGCTAAAACTAGAATTAGCAGGCATTAAATCTAAATTTGGCTTTTAGCATGAGTGACACCATTTTGGGCCTGTGGGTTTTTTTCTTTAACACACAGACACATTCATTTTTTTTCTGAATAATTTGAGAGCGAGTTGCATACATCATGTCTCCTTATCCTCAAATACCTCAGTATTTCCTAAAATTAATAATGTTTTCTTATGTAATCAAAACAAACTATTTTGATTATTTAAACACTGATCAAATAGTTTTAATCTAATCTACTATCCATATCACAATTTTGTCAAATGACCGAATAATGTCTTTTATATCTTTTTCCTTCACCATACAGGATCCAGTTAAGGATCATTCATTGCCTTTAGCTGTCATACTTCTTTAATGAAATTGAAACCGTTTTGAGTACATTTTGAGTACTGACATTTTGAGTACAGTCCTACCCCCCTCCCAGCTTTCTGATTAACTAAATTCCATATTTTGCTGATTCCATACTGCTTTCGTTTTTAAAAACTGAGAAATACTTTAAATACCATAAAATCTGCCACTTTAAAATGGTTTACAGTGGTTTTTAGCATATTTACAAGGTTCTGCAACCATCACCATTGTCTAATTCCAGAAAATTTTCATTACCCCAAAAAGAAACCCAGTACCCAAGAGAAGTCACTCCCCAATTTCTCCCACTTCTGATCCCTCCTGGCAACTACTAAACTAACTTTGTTTCCATGGCTTTGCTTATTCTGGACATTTCATATAAATGGAATTATACAATACGTGGTTTTCTGTTTCTGGCTTCTTTTGTTTAGCATACTTTCAAGGTCCACCTATGTTGTATCCTGTATCAGAACTTCATTCATTTTTATGGCTGAATAATATTCCACTGTATGGATATACCCATGGTTTGCTTATCCATGGATTAGCTGACATACATTTGGGTTAGTTCCACTTTTTGGCTATTATGAATAATTCCGTCAATATTTGTGTAATCAATTTCCTATTTTATCTAATGTCCTTTTCCTATTCCAAGATCCTATTCAGGATATCACATTACATTCAGCAGTTATGTTTCTAGACGCCCCTTAGATATGAGTTTCTGAGAATTTCCTTGTTTTTATTAACCCTGACAGTTTTGAGGAATTCCAGTTAGGTATTTTGTAAAAAGTCCCTCAATTAAAATTTATTTGATGCTTTCCTCATAATTAAACTGGTGTTATATATTTTGGGGCGGAAGACCAGGGAGGTAAAGTGCTATTTTCATCACATCGCATCAAGAGTACATACTATCAATGTGACTTATCCCTGTTTTTAAGCTTGCTCACCTGGTCAACGTAGTATTTGCCAGGTTTCTGCACTGTAAAGTTAGTCCTTTTCCTCACTTTGCACATCGTACTCTTTAGAAGGAAGTCAAAATGCACAGCTCACACTTATGGCATCGGGAGTTATGCTCCACTTCCTTGGGGGCAGAGTAGATCTGGAGTTCTTCTGCGTGGGAGATTTGTTTCCTTTCCAGTTTATTCAATCATTTATATATCACTACAGATTCAAGGATGTTAATTTTATACTTTGAGTTATAACCCAGTATTATTTTGTCACTCTAATTGTTCCAGTGTTAGCCATTGGGAAATCTTTCAGTTGGTTCCTGTGCCCTTTTAACATACTCCAACAAATTTTTTTTTTAAAGCTCTTTTTAAAATAGAATATTTCTCATTTGGGGTTTATCTAATGTTTCCTCATAATTATATGCAGGTTATGCACTCTTTGACCAAATAATATGTAAGTGATGTTGGATCCTTCAGAGTACCACATCTTGATATAGACAATCTCCATCTGCCCCTTATTGATATTTTAATTTCGATCATCCTATTTCTCCACTGTATTATTTATATCCTTGCAATTCAGAAGTAATCTGTAGAGACACCTTAAGCCATGCAAAATGATGCTCTTCACCCACATTTCTACCTAGACTTGATATCTATGATATTCTTGCCTGAATCAACCTCAACTATGAATATAATTATAAAATAGTTTCCAACTCTAATATAGCCTCCATATTTATTAGTCATCTTTATGTTGAAATGCCCTTTCTCCTCCATTTTTTAAAATTTATTTAAATTAGTTTCAAGTATACAGTACATCAGTTAAACACCTATATAGTTCATAAAACAATCCCCCCAACTTCTCCCTCCCTCCCCTGGCCCTCTACCTAGCTATCATATTAAAACCAACTGCATTCCCTCTGCCATGCTCCCCATACCTGTGACCAACTATCAACTACTAATTTGTACCTCTTTAACCTTTTACCCCATTCTCATATCCCCCCAACCCTCTCCCCTCTGTCCGTCACCAAATTGTCCACTATATTTGCAGTTTTGATTAGTTTGTTCTTTTTGTTCCTTAGATTACACAAATAAGTGAAATCATATGGTATTTATCTTTCTCCAACTTATTTCACTCAGCATAATAACCTCTAACTCCATCCACGTCATTGCAAATGGTAGGATTTCATTTTTTTAATGGCTGAGTAATATTCCATATTATATATGAACCATAATTTCTTTATCAAACCATCTGTTGATGGGCATTTAGGCTGCTTCCATATCTTGGCTATTGTAAATTGTGCTGCCATGAATACTGGAGTGCATAGATCTTTACGAATTATTGTTTTGGTTTTCTTTGGATAACTACTCAGAAGTGCAATTGCTGGGCCAATCCCCCATTTCTTTATCTACAAATTATCAATGGGGACCTAAGGATTCTGATTTTTTCCTAACATTTTATAATTCATCACCTTTCTTAATTATTTGGTACACAAATTGTCCAGATTTGGCCAATAAGAGTCCCTTCAAGCTAGCTCCTTATGAAATGCCCCTATTTTTTTTTTTAAACGCTTCCTTATTTTCTGGTGACACATGATGTTCCACACTCATCTTACACCTTCCCTCTTCCAATCCTGAAATTGGCCATTTCTCTGAAGAAAGCATGGTTCCTTTTAGTAAGAAATATTCTAAAATTCAAGATATACATTGTGCTCACTGCTACTGGGGTGTCACTGCTTCTAGATCCCTTCAGAAGAGAACAAGGAAATATATGCCTGTATATATACATACATATATACCTATTCACATTTTCAAAACCTATGAGTCCACATTCCAATCCACCGCTATCAAGTCTTCCTTGCCCACCTCAATTCCATGTTTGAATCTCACTTCCAGTGAGAATTCTGGCTTCCAACTAACACCAACACATCTAAGTACTCTTTTGCTCAAGCAATAATTCATCTAAAAGTTCCAGAAGTGCTTACCCATATCACTACACAAAACAAATCTGGAAAATAAAAGTTTAGGATTTGCACTGTCTTCCCACCTCCCAACACACCTGAGAGTGTGCAGTCAAAAATATCTTATGTGCCCATAAATTACTTGGATTAGATTCTCCCTCCCCTCCCCATTCCAAATAGCAGCTACTTCCCCTCCACTGAATATCAAGCTTTTTGAATTTTTGCGAATCTGATGTTGTGAGAAATTGTTATCTCAGTAATTTCTAATTTTCATTTCTTTTATTATGAATGAAGTTGAAGATCTTCTGATAGGTTTAAGGGTAATTATCCTTTTTTTGGTGAGTTGTCTACTCATATTCTTGCTCATTTTTCTATAGCAATTTGACCCTTTATCTATAATACATATATTTCTTCCAGCTTACAAATATTTCTCCCAGTTTATCATTTGTCTTTTGACTTTCTCCTTTGCCATATAAAAGTTTTCATCTTTTTGCATGGAGGTCCTGAGGATTTTAAAAAATATTTAAAGTCTAGTAGTTCTACAGTCATGTATTTTGAAGTTATTACTCCTGGTCAATTTTCCTATCTTCTATTTCTACCACTTTCTCTGCAACCCCTTTTACTCTTTTATCCCGTTTTCATTCTCTAGGCTGTTTTGCTGCTTTTCCTTGATGCCTTTTATTAAATTTACAATGAATCTATTTCCCCTTGGGCCCTTTGTAATTTAGTCTTTTTTATATAGTTATCTTTTTCTTCTACTTCTATCCTGAGATAAACCAGCTGTGGTTTTGTTTTCTTTGTGGGGTTTTTGGGTCAATTTTTGCTATTGGTTTTAGTATTAGTGATTAAACATAATTTTTCCTATCTCCCATGCTTGTTTTAGAATATCTGATTCAGATGGAATGTTATGTTAATCTTCTGCTTCATGGTTTATTTTCTGTGAAATGTTTTTATTATCTGAACTGATCCAGTTACATTTTCTGTTTTTATAGTAGTTTTATATGGATACGGTCTGCACTTTAGTATTCCTAATCATATCACAGTTTCAAAGTATCCTCTTCTGCACAGTTTCTTTAATGGATGGCAGAAGATGAGGGAGGTTAATAAGTTGTTTCTCTTTGATTTCTGCAGGATTTTTAATTTTCCCCTTATTTCCTTCTTTCCCATCACTGCTTTAGAAGGGGTATTTGCCCTTTTCTACAGATCCGATTCTTCCCAAGCAGTGTGTGAGTGTCCACTTCTAGTCCTGCTCACGTTTAAGCCCCTACCCTTTAGCCTGTGCTGTGAACTACCATGCTCTACCTGTGTTGAGTATTTTCACACGTGGTGTAAGGCTCTTTCTAGGATGATTCTGTGCTCCATCTAAGTCTTCTGCATCTCTCAGCTCTTTTTAAAACACCCTGTACCTATTCTCTACACCCAAAGGCTTTTAGCAACAGGAACTCCACTGGAATTTAGCTTATTTCTCAACTTACAGTTAATTTGAAGGTCACTGCAATCTCTAGCCTCTTGTAATGCTAAAGGCATGATTTACTTATTAATTTCATGGGGGTTTTTTTTGTAATGGAGGGGCAATTTGATATCACGTGGCTGCCTCCATAACTCCAAATATTTTTTAATAATTATAAAACAGTCCACTAAATGATCATATCGTAACTTATTGAACTAAGCCTTATTTTTGGTAATTTCAGTTTGTATCTACTTTTTCACTAAAAAACTTTGTTAAACATCATTCTTGTATGTTGATCTTTATGTATTTCTCATTATTTCTTCAATAAATTTCTTGGTAGTAGAACTGTTAGGTCAAAGGACTTGACCATTTTTAAGGCTCTGACATATGCTGTGAGACAGAGCCATGGTAAGCATGTGACATAAAATACATGTGTCTTATTTTTTTGGCCTATTCGCAACCAGTTCTAATCTTAAATGTGAATAGTAGATATACAAATGACTCATTATATGCTTTGCTTCTCAAGTGTGTCTAAAGCTCTCATGTCTATGATAGTGAGTTTTTTAGATGCTAGAACAAATATTAGCATTTTAATATTAGATACCCAAACTTCACTTACCTTTTCTGCTTCCCGGGTATCATCAAAGAGTCTCCTCTGCCTTCGCGCAGGAATTGGCTTGGCTGTTTCCCAGGCTTCTACCCACATGTTGCTTGGAATCTTCATTCGGGCACTCAGTTCTCCTTTCAGAACCACGTGGCCCTTTTCATCAATCACTTCTTCTTCAATATAATCCCGAGGTGAATACCACCGCACAAAGTCTTCCAGAAAACAGCCCGGATTAGCTGCCTAAAACAAGGCAAAAAATTCAGCAGAATCCAATAAAAATCAACAGTTACTGATAAATCTACTTGTAAAATCACTTGCCCTTTCACAAAAAGCCTATCTACTCTTTATATAATCTAATATGTGACATGAGTTTGGGTGTTGCCTTTTAAAATAAATCAGGTGTTAAATACCCAAAGCATTTTCCTTTTGCTGTCTCCATTTTATAAAAAAGAAAATATTTTTATTTGATGAATTTGGAAGTAAAAATTATGTGTGAAAATAATTCTCTTAAACAGATTATGTTCCATAAAGTTAGTTTAAAATTATAGTATAACTACTCAATACTTAAAAAGGTATCAAATAAGTGAAAGTCAAGTAAATTAAATAATACAGATCATGACCAGAATAATAACACAATAATGGAAAAGTTCTGCTCTTTTTTCCCTCAATAAATCAATATTAGTACTGCAATAAACATCTGCTAACCTCAAAAATGTTCTATTTAGCCATCAAATTCTTGTGCTTTATGTAACAAATTACCATCACATAAATTGCTTTTGTGCTGTTAAGAAACTGGAATTCAAACTATTATTTTTCAGGCATCTGAAACCTAACTAAAGTTTTATTTAGTAGATAATTGTATAGAATTAAGAATGGTGCATGCCAAAATCCTTTAAGTAATTCTACATTCAAGCCTGGAAAAAAATAGAGGCTTTGCAGTGTTAGTGGTAAGGCACAAAGTTCTTTTTTCCAAGTGTCTAGTAATACATCAGTGGAATACTAAGGATGACCATATATATCATCTCCTTAATACTCAAAGGATATGTGTACATACATTAAACACATGCCTTTTGGGTTATATTCTCTACCATAATGTATTCTTCCTGCTATGAGTATTATTTTTAATTGTCTACAATAGTAAGCTATGTAAGCATTAACAAAGAAATGCTAAGCAGAAGGTAATTTTCTTTATTTTTAAATTAAATTAACTTCAGATCTAAATGAAAATCAACATGATCAAGAATGGTTAAAGTGTGAAAAGCAAAACTGCCAATTCTTCCTGGTAGCAAACGTGGTTACCAAATTAACGATCCCCACCAATTTAGAAAACCCCGAGGGGATGAGGAATTAGAGGGGGGTCCTTAACTGATAGTCAACAACAGAAACTTCCAAGAGCTATTGGCATCATCGCAACAAAAAACTGTTGTGAACTGCAAAGGGTCAACATTACTGCATGACTCAAGACTCACACACAAAGATCTGGATATTAACCAGGCAACACCACACCCACATGAGAACATCTTAGGAAACCAGAGTGAAAGGCCTTGAATGGAGAGAGAGAACTTAAAATAGTACTGAACTCTTGTACTACAGAACATGTTAAAGACAGACATTTCACAACAGAATTCCTCTTTCTGGTTGTCCTTACTGCACCAGGCTAACCATACCAGGAGAGGGTCAAGACTCACTTCAGCTATGGCTTATCTTTGTTCTACTGTTATAATTATGTATTCCAAGAGCGTGCTAGAGATTAGGCCCTGTCCTTCTGGAATTATAAAGGGTAGGTGCCTCAGGTATATATCAGCATCCGTTCAAAGCTCTGGGGACTCTCCCAAGGGTCTCTAAACCAAGTCATCCTATACAAAAAAGGAAAAGGCAACCATATCTATTTTAAAGTGACTACCTATGTCTTTGAATATATTATCTGATTCCTACAGACGGGCAGATGTGTAAGATGGGTTATCTGAAATATAGTCTATTTTCTGATTAAAACAATGTTATAAGAGATTTGGAGGTGTCTAACTTAGTCTAAAACAGTCTAATGTACCACAGTTTTGCTGCCGTGCAGTGTTAAAGAAATTACATAGACCCTTACCATCAGGAGCCAATATGTTTCTACGGGGAAAAGCTTTTACAGTTCCAAGTTGGAATTTCTTTCTGTACATGCCTTTGCAAGGATACTGTAGGAGGACAAGGACAGATGAATATGAAGGCAGCTAGAGGACAGGTTGAAAACAGTGGCTGCAGAGGCTGGTATTTCTTACTGTGCACACATACCCTAAGCCAATTCTCCACCTTTTTGATTTAACACATGCCCTCAGAGCCAATTGGCTTCTCTTTATCCACTGTACCAACTGTTTGTTTTAAAACAACACATCCCTCTTTCTTGTCTCACAGCAGAATAGAACTCACAGATTTTCTGTATCTTTTTAGTCTCTAAGAAAACATGCAGCTCTTAAGAGGTTTACTAAAGATTATTTTTTCTTCTAGCAAAGATGGGGGAAATAAGCAGGGAAAAAGAGGCTCCCTTTTATTGTCATAAATCTAACAGGGATGATGAAAGTGGAATAGGTTTTTATGGAGTGTTTATGCTGAAAAAATCAAACACAGACTGGCCTACATAGCACAAAAGCAGGACTGAATAGGGGCTATGGAACGAGGAGATGGGGGCCATCATAGGCCATCACACTGAGGAAGAAAGCCTGGGCCTGGGAGACAGTCCAGAGTTATTAGCAGTAGGAAAGGGAAGTCCTGTGGCCTGCAGGGCTATCCACTTGGTTTTTTTAAAAAACATATAGACTTGCCTCTACTTTCAAGAATAAGTAATTATTTAAAAACAAACAAACAAACCTTTCTTCATCCCTAGGTTTGTAAGCTAATAAGCCAAATGTCACCATTCTTTGAATCCTCTATATCCTAGATACAAGCCCAAGTTAAGCCTAAAACAATCTTCTCTAAGTATCAAATGCCTACTCATCCTAAATGGTGACTCATCTGAGAAACCTTCCATGACCCACTCAGTAGAGTCAGTCAGCTTTTTTGATCTTGCCTTCATAAGATAACTCATCATATAATAATTATTTACATATCTCCTCCCACAACCTCAATAGACTGTAACTGAGGATAAATATTCTATTTCTTACTTGCCTAATCTCAGTGCAAGTCACAAAGCAGGAAATTGCGGAATGAAGGGAACTATGTTAAATCCTAAGGGTTTCCTAAAAGCCTTGCATTTAATTGGCTAAACATACTCAAAGGAAGAAAACATCCCAAAGCCAATGCATATATAAAACCTATTCAATTTTCAACTTTCAACTATTGTTCAAAGATTGTTCTTCTTTTTTTTTAAACTTAAGAAGCAACTTTGACTATAACCTTTAGGGGATGAATGTGGGGTGCTATAACTAATGAAATAAAAATATTTAATAGAAAAGACATTTAGGTCTTCATACCGCCTTATTGAGTGACTTTTACAGCTTCATCCCAGAATAGCTCAAAATAGAATCCCGAGCTCTGATAGTGTGACCCACCTTAAAAGACTCCATATCTGAGAGTAGACAGGCACTCTGCATGCGTGCTCTGAGGTGAGCCCCTTCTGCTGATGTACCTAATTTAGCTAGAACCTCTGACTGCTCTTCTAGCAGATCTTCTGTCATAGGTGCTGGTTCCTGTGAAGTACAAAAGGACAAAGCTCATGAACAGCCTTTTTTTAGACAAAGCAGAACTATAAAAATAGAATAAAGACAACAATTATTTCAGCACTAGCGGTCACGAGATATGTACTTAAAAGAATTCAGAAAAATTCATAAGCCTTTTCTAAGCTACATTAAAAAGTAACAGATTAATAAGAATAAATATGACTATCGGCACCCCCCAACACACAACAGTAAGCTTTTATCATGTTTCCCTTGATGAGGCTTGATAGCTAAAAGACAGGAATATGGGCACATTGAACATTTTCCTGTCTATTAATGATAAAGAAATGAAATCTTAATGATATTTTGTGACTGTTATCACTAGCTGCAATAAGAGTTTTATTAAAACTAATGAGAAGAAAATTGATGTATATGAAAATAAAATTAAAGGCAAATGAATTGAATTCCAACTAAATGCTCCCAAGTAACTAAGTTTTATGTCAGAGAAGTTGCTTTCAGTTTAGGTTCAAAAGACATTCTAATTACTAATTCCCACAAAAAGTTGTTGGTTTTTTTGGGAATCAGAGACATTATATATTTCAGTGGTAACCCCAAATTAAAAAGTAGCTATGGCGTCTATGGCCATGCCACCTTGAACGTGCCCAATCTCGTATGATCTTGGAAGCTAAGCAGAGTCTGATTTGGTTAGTACTTGGATGGGAGACCACCTAGGAATATCGGGCGCTGTAGGCACTAAAAATGAACAAACAAACAAACAAACCAATAGTAGCCACGGCAAATCTAAAGGAAGATACAACTGTAGAATCATTAAGAGTGACAAAAAACATTTCAAAACTTTCAAAGGGATTTAAGAAAGTTCTCCAAGAATTGATTCCATTAGATTTTATATTTGAAATAGGAAGAATTTAACAATCCAGTGACTAATCAAAACAAAGCTTGCCTGCTTTGTTGTCAAAGGCAGAAAAACATTAACTTTTCTAATCCTAGATAATAGAAGACCTAGAAGAAGTAAGTGTTTAGAGCATCTTGTCAATAAATAGATTCCTTCTAGATTTCAAGAGCTTACTATAAAGCAGGATTTCTTAGCCTTAGTACTACTGACAATTTTAGACTAGATAATTCTTTTTCATGGGGCCTTGTCCTATGCATTGTAGGGTGTTTAGCAGTATCTCTGGCCTCTACCTACTAGATGCCGGTAGTACCACTCCACCTCATGACAATCAAAAATGGTTCCAGACATTGCTAACTAGCCCTAGGGGGCAAAATCGCTCCCCAGTCGAGAACTACCATCTTAAAGATAAATAATTTTCACAACTGACTGTAAGAAATAAAGTAGAAACATGGTAAACCTATGGCATTCAAAACAGAGCAACAAACAAAAGAAAACTTTTTCCTTGCATTATCTTAATTTCTTAAATAAACCTAATGTACTTTCAAACATTGCTGAAGAAAATATAGCACATATAAGCCTTCATGGACAACAATCTGACAATCAATACATGGCATGCATTTATGATTATGCTTTCTGACCCAATAATTCTACTTCTAAAAAAATCACTGCAGCATTATTAATAACTGTGAAAATATGGAAAGAATTTGAATGTAATAACAGGGAAATGATTTGATACAGGACAAATGGGAGGGAACTGCTTTAAGTGATTATCTCTGAATTATGGAATTATGAGTTTTCGTTTTCTTTTCTCTACGATGAACATGCATCACTTTTAAAGTCTTGCATTGATACTCAGGGTTGATCAATAATTGGGAAGGCAGTATGACAATATGGTTAAGAACCTGGGCTCTAGGATCAACATACCTGTGTCTGAATCTCAGCTCTATGACCTTGGACAATCACTCAAGCATTCTGTGATTCACTGTAAAGAATAAATCCTGGCACATGCTCAATACATGCTATCACTTAGAGACAAAATATTTAGGTTGTTATAAGCTATATACTCTACTTTCTCTATCATATCAAAATGCCTCAGTCATATTCAAAAATTATATGAGTCTCTGATGAAGCCGTACACTCAAGAGCAGAGGCCTTCATTCTTTCTATTCAGGAGGAAATAAGTTTTCATTGTCCTATACACCTGAAATCAAAGCATGAGAAGGAAGATGTTGAAAGGATACTGACTACCCCTCCAACCTGGAAATTTCAGGACAACTTTGTGTGAAGAGCATGATCAAGAGAAATATAAGCAACAAGTAGCATGAGGACCATACATTTTCATGTATACCACTTCCAAATACGCTCAAAGCTTTCTCATAAACATGATCTCATGTGATCACTGAGAGGTGATCAGAGCACTTAACAAGTGCTGAAATTGAGGTGCAGTTAGTGTCTTGCCCAAGATCATGAAGTGGTAAAATTACCAAGTGGCACACTTAAGAGAGAAATTAGGACACCAGTCTGATGCTGACTTTGAGAATTACTAGTTTTGTTCTAATCCACTAGCTAAGGGCTTCTGATCTAACAGATTCTTCACAGGTATCTCTCCTAGCCCTGGAACTAAACTATTAGGTAAAATCTTTAAGCTTGCAATTACATTGGTTTTAACTGGGATAATTGTGAATACCATTTTATAAGTACATATATAATTATAATTCAAGTAAGATTAACTTTAAAGTAAGAAAGTAAAATGGACTAGAAATTTTCCCTGATTTACCTAAAGGTAAGATATAAAAATTTCATAATATAGAATACATGTTGAGAGATAAACAACTTTAAATTATTTTAGATTTAGATTATAAATTTAAATGTGGAAACTGAAGCATCTGAAATAAATGAGGAGGGCATAGCCCTTTGAAGAAAAATAAAGCTTGAGCTTCCAGAATAACTTTCTTGAACTTTTTATTAACCCAATCAAATCAAGACAATCTGCAACTAGATCCTTAAAAATTAGGTAGTAGTTAGTAATATGATGTAATTCAATCATGAACAACCCAGAGTATTATAAACCATTACTGGCTTTAAAGTATGTAATACTGGTTTACTAAACAAATAGGTAAGTTTTTAAAACTAGAGATACATTAGAACAAGATAGAAATACTTTCATTTTATTCTTCTTGTCAATCATTCATGACAATTTAACTTTTTTAACAGCTTTTCTGAACTATAATCAGCACACAGTAATTTAAAGAGTACATTTGCTAAGTACGCACCCATGGAACAATCACCACAATCAGGGTGCTGAATATATCCATCACCCCCAACAGTTTCCTTATGCCCATTTTTGGAACGTCCATCAAAAAGTGAATTGAAAAATGATCTGTGATATATCCAGGCAATGGAACATTACTAAGCAGTAAAACTGAATGAACTATTATTGACACACACAACAATGCATGAATCTCAAAATAATTATGCTGAAAAAATTACCATGCCAAAAAAACTATACTATAGTTATGTAAAATTTACATGAATTTTAGAAAATGCAAACTAACCTTTTTTTAGAGAGAGAGAAAAAAAGAAGGCTCAAGAAACACAGCTTTTATTAGCAATACTGTTAATAAGTGGTAGTGCTAGGACATAAATCTAGTTCTACCGGATCCCAAAACCCAGGTCTATCCCACGAGACCTTAACAACAATTGCATGCTTCACAACAATAAAATACACACACACACACACACACACACACACACACACACACACTTGGTTTTTAGCATTGCAATATTCTGTCCTAATACTAAAATTTAGTGACGAAATACCTAAAATATAATTTGCTTTTTAAAGAATATAATAAAGCAAAAAGCATAAAGCCTGTCAAAAAAAAAAAAAAAAAACGAATGTCATAAATGATAGCCAGCTGGCAAAGAAACAATATAAGCATGGATAATAAAATTAACAAAATTCATATTTAAAATTACCAAGCAAACATCCCAACATCCCACTGTACAATCATTACAATTCCTCAACCCATTTCAGAACATAAAAACCCATTACAGAAACATTTAAATAAATCCTTGCATCTTGAAAAGCAATACTAGTCACTTTTGTCTTATATAAGATAAAGTCCTCAGAGAAATAATAGCTAAAAAACTGAGTGCTTATTTTGCACTAGACACTGTGTTACTTATAACGTCCGATTTCATTTAAAACTCATAATTATTTTATGAGTACATCAATATGCAAGAAAAGCATTTGATAAAATACAATACCTGTTCATAATACAAACTCTCAGACTAGGAATAGAATTTCTTTAATATGATAAATAATATCTATGCCAGACACCTTCTGAACATGAGAAGGATGTCCACTAATCAACACTGTATTGGCAATCTCAGCCAGTGCAATAAAGCGTGAAAAAGAATTAAAAATTATAAAGGTTTGAAAATCAAAATTCGAATTGTCTATATTAATAGATTAACATGATATGTACATAGAAATATCCAAATAATCTACAAACTACTAGAAATAATAAATGAATGTAGTAAGATTGCTTGATCCAAGGTCAATATATAAAAAGTAACTGTTTCTATATAGCAGAGAAAAACTTTAAGTAAATTTAAAAATATCATAATATTTACAAAATTACAAAGACTTTAAAAAATCTAATGAAAAATATGTACATTAAAAAGTATAAAACACAGATGAGTGAAAGTAAAAGAAACCTTAAAATAAAAGGTATTTCATGGTCATGGGACTCAATATTAAGATTTCAATTCTCTCTAAATTGATTTATAAATTCAATGCAATATGAATTAAAATCCCAGGATTATTCTCTATGTGGAAACAGACAAGCTCATTTTCAAATTTACATAAAAATACAAAGGATAGCCAAGATAATCTTGAAGAAGAATAGAAGATTAACACTTATTAACAGATAAAGACTTATGATAAAGCTATAGTAATTAAGTATAGCGCATTATTGGCACAAAGCTAGACAAAGAGACTAAACAGAATAAACAGTCGAGAAACAGACCAAAACACACGTCATATGATTTATAACAAAGACATCACTGCCACTCTGCGAAAAAAGGCAGGTCTTTTGAATAATGGTGTTGAATGACAACTGCATATCCTTACAGAAAAATGAGAATCTTAACCTCTTCCTTGTAAAAAACACAGCCAATGTGAGGTGGATCATAAATATAAATAAGATAGTTAAAACAATAAAGCTTCCATAAAAAAATGTAAGAGATTATCTCTAGGACATCGGGGCAGTTAAAATTTTATTAAATGGGAGACAAAAGCACTAACCACAGAATAAAAGCATCATTAAATAGGACTTGATTAAAATTAAGCATACCTGTTTGACTAAAGACATTAGTAAGAAAATTAATAAGCAAGCGCAGAATAGAAGAAATTATTTTGTAGTACATATATGACTAAGGACTCATATCCAGAATCCAGAAGAATTCCTATCAAGCAATAAGAAAAAAAGACAACTAACTTTTTAAAAATAGGCAAAGGTCTTGAATAGGCACGTTACTGAGAAGATATCTAAATGGGCAATTTAGAAAATTGATACTGAAAATCTGTTCGGTATCATTATTCATCAGAGGAATGTAAGGACATGAATTACTACTATATACCCAACAGAAAAACAAAAATTTTAATGAATGAAATAATCACATGTGCAGAGAAGAGTTAACATAGCCAGCCTCAGCCTGCCATCTTCAGAAGGCCTGTTTGCAAAGCTGGTCCTTGGCTGGCATCTGGGAACTTGAATTTTGGCAGGGTCCCCAACCTACTCAGAACTGATTAAAATGGCTCACTGTGCCTAAACTATTTGTGCAAATGATATAGTTTATACAGAAGACTTGCTGTCCTTTTGGGAGTCTGGAATTTTGGTACGTGCTAGGCAAAGGATGTCAATGTGACCAGCCCCCAATAAAAACCCTAAGCACTAGGTAGACATTTTATGTGTTGTCACAATTTGCTGTTGAAGGAATTAAGTGCATCCTGTGTGACTGACTACACTGGGAGGAGACTCTTGGAACCTTGTGCTTAATATCCTCTGAACTTTGTCCCATGTGCCATTTCCTTTCACTGATTTTGCTTTGTATCCTTTTGTTGTAATAAATTATAGCCATGAGCATGACTATATGCCAAGTCTTGTGAGTCCTCCTAGCAAATCGAACCTAAGAGTGGTGTTGGGGTTCTCTAACACACCAAATGTAAGAGATTATGTTGAATAAACTAAAATGATTATACGTTGTTGGAAGGAATGTAAATTAGCTCAAATACTCTGGGGGTATTTGAAAACCTAGGATCTTTAAAGTAATATCTACTAAAGGTAAAACAGATTTCTACCATGTAACACAATAATCCCACTCTTACAAATATACCCAAAAGAAAATAAGTGCTTATGTTCACCTAAAAACACTTATAAAAATGTTTGTGGGTTTTTTTTTTAATACTGTGTTTTTATTATTGAGTAGTGTGTTTTATTATGGGTTAGAATTGAGTAAAACCAGACTTTTTTTAAAAATAATTCAATGAGCTTTTTTCAATTTTAGTTGGCATACAATAATATATTAGTTTCAGTTGTACAGCATAGTGATTAGAGATCTATATAATTCACAAGGTAATCACCCCACTAAACCTAGTACCTCTCTTCCCCTTACATATTATTACTTGTTAACTATTTTCCCTATGCTACACTTTATATCTCCATGTCTATTTTGTAACTATCCATTTGTACTTCTTAATCCCTTTGCCTTTTTTCACCATGCCCCCCAATTCCCCTCTCGTCTAGGTGCTCTCAAAATAGTCTCTGTATCTATGAGTTTTTTTCCATTTTTGTTGTCATTTTGTTCTTTAGATTCCACATATTCCACATCTATGTGAAATCTGTCTTTATCTGACTTCAATCATCACAATACCCTCTAGGTCCATCAAGGCAATAGCTTTTTCCATCCCCTTCCTTTTAGTCTGTGTGTCTTTTAATCTGAAGTGAGTCTCTTGTAGGAAGCATATGTAGGGATCTTGTTTTCTTATCCATTCGGTCACTCTTATCTTTTGGTTGGAGCACTTAATTCTTTTCCATTTGAGGTACTTGTTGAAAGAAATGTAGTTATTATCATTCTTTATTCATGTTTTTGGTACATGTTTTTTCTTAAAGAAGTCCCTCCAACATTTCCTGAAATACTGGCTTGGTGATGATAAATTCCTTTAGCTTATTTTGTCCGGGAAGCTCTTTATCGGTCCTTCGACTCTAAATGATAACTTGCTGGATAAAGAATTCTTGGTTGTAGATCTTAGGTTTTCATCACTTTGAATATTTTGTGCCGAGTTCTCCTGTCCTTCAAAGTTTCTTTTGAGTAATCAACTGCCAGTCTTATTATGGGTGGCTCCCTTGTAGCTAACTGCTTTTCTCTTGCTGCTTTTAAGATTCTTTGTATTTAACCTTTAGCATTTTAATTATGATGTGTTTTAGTGTGGGCCTCTCTGCGTTCCTCTTTCTTGGGACTCTCTGAGCTTCCTGGGGTTGTATGTCTATTTCCTTCACCAGGTGAGAGAAGTTTTCCATCATTATTTCTTCAAATAGCTTTACCACTTCTTGTTCTTCCTTTCCTCCTTCAAGTACCCCTCTTACACAGATGCTTTTACACTTAATATTTTCCCGAAGACTCCTTAAATTATTATTATAGTTTTGGCTTCTCTATTCTTGCCATTTTGATTGGGTGGCTTTGGCTTCCCCATCCTCTATATTGATGGTTAGATCCTCTTCTACATTTACTCTGTTAACTCAGTGTTCCCTTGTAAGTCTCTTCTGCCCCCCTAAGCAGCTGACCTGGTGCTGGTGCTGTGTGAGCAAGTCCATCACCGCGAAAGTCCAGTCACAGACATGGCCCCTTTAAGAGGCATCTGCAGCTGCTGGCTACAGCTGCCATAGCCTCTGTCCCACTCAGCTGCTCGAGACCGGGAAGGCTCACATCCTCATCCTCTCCTACCTTCTACAGTTACAGGTTGATTTCTTATTTCTTTCCCTAGTTGTAGGGCTTCTGTTCATCTAGATCTCAGGCAATTCTGCTTGCTGTTTGCTCTGTGTTTCTGTCACAACTATGATGTGATCACAAGAGGAGATTAACAAAGACTCTATCATCTACACCATTTTTAGGTGCCTCTAAATGTTCATTTTTTATAATAGCTCAAACTATACACCACTCAAATTCCACCAAGAGGTGAACAGATAAGCAAATTGTGGTGTATTTATATAATACAATACTACAAAGTAATAAAACATGCATATATGCTAATAGATGTGACAACATGGATGAATTTCACAGATGGTAGTTAAATTTTAAAAAGCTCAACAAAGAAGCATACAATGTATGATTCCATTTATATGCAAAAGGGTGATAAGGAAAGTATAATATATTTATGAGGTTCAAAAACTAACAAAATTAACCTATAGTGATAAAAGTTAGAAAAAGAACTACCTAGGGGGGATACTGGGCCATGCTACCTACTACATCTATCTATTAAAACTTAAATAAAATTAAAAAATAATTCAGTTCCATAGGTGCATTGGCCACATTTCAAGCAATCAGTAGCCACATATGGATAATGGCTATAGTATTGAATAGCAAAGAGAAAATGTACGCTTTCATCTTCACAGAAAGTTCTATTGATCAGTAGTACAGTTCTAGTATGATGGGAATTTTCTATATCTTGATCTGAGTGGTAGTTACAAGGGTTTTTAAATATAAAAAAGTTCACAAGCTGTATAGTTAAGATACATTGTATATTGATTTATATAACTCAATAAGTTAATAAGTACATATCTGTTAAATGACTAGGAAAAAACATATAATATATGTAACAGAAGATTTACATCTAACTCATAAATCAATAAGAAAAGGACAGCAACCTAAAAGAAAAATGGTAAGCAATTCATAGGAAAGGATGGCCGATAAACATAATAAAAGATGTTCAGGTTTATTAAAAATCAAGGAAATACAAACTAAAACACTGAGATACTACTTTTGCCCATCATACTGGCAAAAATTTATGTGACTGAAAATGTCATTTTTAAAAATTAAATAAAATATTAAGTATCATTAAGTACAAGAACCTTACCATCTAGTTTGCTACTAAATTCCCAAGGTCTAGAACAGTGGTTGGCATACATTAGGCTTTCAATGTAATTTCATGAAAGGAAGGGAGTGAGAAAGAAAGATTGAAGAGGAAATAGTATTCCCTTACTCTTTATTCACCATCGACGAGAGCATAAAATAGGTGAAGCCTTTTCAAAGGTGAATTTTATAGCTTATCATTTATCTAGCAATCATTCCAAAGCAATCATCTATTAGAATAAAGTTATATAAACAACAAATTTTTTAAATTAAAACTTAAAGTGCTAGTCCATGTCCTACCTGGGTTACTGGAATGTAGAGAGGTTCTCCATTATGCAGCAGTGTAAGTTTTCCATGCTGATGAAGTCGTCCTTCTGGCTTTAAATTTGCCATTTCCTTAAGTCCTCCTTTCTTGCCACTCTCTTGTCCATTTGCTTTAAGTTCTTCAGTATCACTCAGACATTCAAAAAATTCTTCTTCGCTATCACTCCAAGAATCCCAAGATTTTCCTACTTCTCCCTTTTCCTTATCCATATCTTTTAATTTATCTGGCCCCAGCTGGTCTCCGGTTTTTCCAGCATCCCATGAATATGTATTAGTCACGTTATCTGAAGAACTTGTTTTTCTCCCCTCATCACGTGCCTTCTTTCTTTCGATACAACAATTTAACATCTCAAGAAAACAGAAATAATATGTATATTTGAATTACAGTGAAATAAAAGTCTATCCATTGTCTGAAAATATTCATTCTCTCCCCACTTCCCTAGACCTTGTTGTGAATGAAAAGTGATTACTACAGCACATGGAGAATAGCCTATAATCCATACTTAAATTTAGTATCAGAATAAGCTCCAACATATTTATGAATATGAAGACCATATTTATATACTGGAAAATTTATAGATTGGAAAATCTTTACCTGTAGTTTCTGATGTAGTAAACAGCATCTTAGGTCTGGGGGTCCACTTGCTAATCTATCCAATGAAGTAGTGAAAAAAGAAAGATAAGTTTTAGTAAAACTGCTTCAGGTATGCATATTTTTATAGTACCATAAATTTTTGCCATATTGATAAAAAATCAAAACTAGATTTATATAGGTAAGGTAACTAGATGGAGCAAATAAAAGATCAAAATTTATTTTATCCTAAATCACATATCACCAAAAGCAAATATAATAGATATTTCAAGTATTATAGTGAACTAGTGATAACTCCCAAACTAATAGAAACTTAAAGTGAAAAAAGTCTTTAAATCCACCTAGGAAGTAGCTAGCATACAGTATTTCACACCATACTAAATAGATTAGACTATGCATCCAGTTCTCAATTATTATAGTGGATTCTTAATATAAAAACCATCACTCTCCACCTCTCTTTTGCCAAGGGGAGCCTGGACTATCATTAATTCTAAACCATTAAGTTCCCAGGAATCACCAAAGAGAAGATATAGCTATGCAGAGACTGGCAAATGACATAAGAGTAAACACTTTTGGATTGGTCACAATTTTATATTATTCATTATTCTTCTTCCTTAGCAAGAGTAAATGACAGCAATCTATGCAATATTGACATTTATGCTAACTAAAACTCTCCTATTTGATTAAGTGAAATGTCAATATAAACTATACCAAAAAATTACAGGTAAAGTATTATTTATTACCTGAAATTATGAACTCTGAAGATGTTTTCCCTCCAACTATAAAAATATATATTCACTACAGAAGATTTAGGAAATTCAAACATATAAAGAACAAAATAAAAATGTAACTGCACACCTGGAAAAACTACTATTAACATTTGGGTGTATTTCTTTCTGATTATTTTTCTATACATATATATCAGGATAATTTAAAGCATTCAGTATATGCGATACTGTATTTTACTTTACAAATATTATAATCATTTTCAATGTTATAAGAGATTCTTGGGAAAGAAAACTTGTCATGAATCCATAATTTTCCATTGCAGAGATACATCATGATTTATCTAACCATTCTTTTATGTTTTATACTTGGGTTATTTCACCTTTTATTCTCCTATTAAAAATTTGCTGCAATAAACACCTCTGAACATAAATCAGGTCCAAAGTTTCTTACAATTTTCTTAGGGAAGAAAAGGAGAATAAATGAGTCAAAAGTCAAATTCTGCCAACAAACAGTAATCCTATCTGTACATCTGGAAATTGAAATTATTACCCTGGAATCAGAAAGTTGTTTTCCCATCTGAAACGCATTTCAAGAACAAATTCCTGCCAGAGGTGTGCCACTCCTTTCAATCCTCCATGGTAGAAATTGATCATACAAAGACACAAAGCCAATTTGTATGTTAAACTGTCAGATGGTGCAGATTTGAACTGATTGTAGAGATTCTAAATTTAACAAAATAGAAACGAAGCAAAACTTGTTAACAACATATTTACATGAATAATCAAGAACTGTGTGGGCAGAGATTTTAAAACTAAAATTAATCTATCCTACCAAAACTAGCTTTTATCAGATGTCTAATACATTATGCCTTAATTGTTCTTAGGCAGTTCCATGTCTTCAAGATTTCTACAAGGGTCAAAAAGTGAGGCTATAGTTTGGTGAGGCTAAAGTTATAGCTTTGAACTTCTACTGTGGAATCATCAAGATGTATTCCAAATTTCATGTGCTGTTTTTAAAAGTCTTTTAATTACAAATAGTACACAATTGTTGTCAAAACCAAAAACATAAACTCAGAATTATATAAACTGAAAATGTAAAGCCTTTGCTTTTCCTCCTCACTTCATAAAATCTACCTCCTAACAATAACTACTATAACAATTTGATATATCTCTACCCCTATCATTTAAACTCTCATTTCTCAATTTATCAAAGATCTGGATTAGGAAAATATAAAAATTTTACTTCGTTTTAACTCACTCTCTATAGTTTGGAATACAGGGAAGAATCCTTTGCAAAACATAAATTTTATGTTTTCACAAAAAGACTAAAGTGAAAGAAATCCTATAACCATGCACAGTATATTTGTTATTTTTTTTCATTGTTACCAGAAAAGTTCTTGCTACTCAAAATACATATCTCTATGCCAATGTTCTATGCAGGTCATTATCTGAGTGGAAGCCATGATCACCACTCAAGTTTTCCTAAGATGTTTTTAAAATAAAAAGATTCTTATACTAGTATACTAGAAATACAGCAAATCCCTAGAAAGTGAATGCATTTTAAGTACTGAACTCCAAATCAACTAAGTCGACTTACATATTCTTCACTCTCTGATGGGGGATTATTGTTGTCTGTTGAAGAAGTTCCATCTAATGGTTTTTCAGAAGCAGCATCAGGGAATAAGAACTTATGGAAAAGAAAGAAAATAACCACAATTTTGACCAAACTTCCTATTTTGTTGATTTTTTTAAACTCATAGACACTATCTGACTTTTTAATGGTTTTCTGTTAAAACAAAGGAAATGCTATTGTACTGGCCAGTTGGTTCTACATTATCTCAAACATTTTAATATTTTTCTTTGAAAATAGTTTTAGTGCCTAGCCAATTTTAGAAATCAGAGGCTTTTCTTAATTGTAACCACCTGGTTCTGTGAACTAAACAATACAAAAAAAACACAAAATTTCTTCACTATGATTTCAGACTCATCCAAGATCATCCAAGTTTTTTTAAAAGTCTTAATATTATTAAAAAGACAAAGCTACAAGATTTTTTTAAACACCCACATATTCACATGAGGTTCAGTAGAGTTATATTATCCACAGGTTTTCACATATGAAAAACCAAAAGTATGATATTTAAGAAGTGTAACTTTAAGAGATACCACTAAAAGTGGGAAGAGGTCTAAACCTGTAATGACCAATGTTTCTTTTCCACATGGTCCCTGTGTGAGTGTCTGTGTGTTAAGTGGTTAAAAAAAATAAAATAAAATAAAATTCAGTGTGTATAACAACTGAGCTATATAACTGAAATAAAAGCTCTAAGGATACATTCTTAAGTATGGGCCTCCTCTATAGAAATTTATCACTGTTTATTCCAAGTGCTTTGTGGTACTGCTGACTTGTAATTCCTTTTGTTGTACATACTTTGCCACATATTACAAATCATGCTCAACAGATTTTTAGAAACAGAGGAATTACTATGTGCCAGCTCCCACTATGAGGCACATTTACAAACAATACCATATTCTCAAATCACTGTGTGAGCTAAGTATCACTGCCCATTTCTCACAGATAGACAAGCTGAAAATTAATCAGTTATCATTAATGGCAGGAATAAGATTAACATCATGTTTCCAAGTTCAGTAATCTTTTCACTGCACTACTCTTGAAGGTTTTTCCCCAAGACTGTCTTAATGCACAAATTGCCAAAACTATGATTAAAACAATAATTACGATAACAATAGCTATCTGTCAGTTATCAAAGATCTATTAAATGCCAGACAGTGTAAGAGAAGTTCTTTTAATCCTCATAAAAATCTCACAAGGTTTTATCAGCCTCATAGATGAGGAAACTGGCTTGTTCAAAGTTACACAGTAAGTCAAGCTTAAACCCTGGTGTATACAGTTCCCAGCCTGGGTCTGTCCCACCACACTATACCTAGGAGACACCCTGGCCCCTTCTAGTACTCATTATAATATATAAAGCTTTCTCTGGACTGTTGTGAGTTTTTAAAACTACGATTCTGATCATGTTGATCTTCTGAATAAAGTGGTATTAAATTGCATTACCAAGTCCAGTGTTTCAGCATGACAGGTTACTTACCTCTACAGCCTCTTCCCTGGCCACTCCCTGGGAACCACCATACAATCTACCAAGCTATTCAACATGCTCTCCCAGGCCTCTGATATTCCTATGCTTCTAAAGCCTTCTTCTCTTCAAGATGTAGCACAGGTGTTCCTCTTTATGAAGCCTCCCCTGATTTCCACCACCCATACAGAAACAGATGCACCCTCTGCTGTGTTCTCACTGCCCCTTTTCCAGATTTCTTACATACAACATGGTATTGTAACTGTTTACTTTCCTTCTTCCCATACATAGCAGGGACTGAATATATAATGAATAAATGAGTATGCAAAGAGACATATAAAGACATTACACTTAGTTACCAGGAGTATAGTATTGAGGACTTCATTATTCAATGGTGACTCTTCTACACCTCTGTGTTTTCGTATTTTTTTCTTTGCAGTATGTACCATATTTGAAACTGATAATTTATGAATTGGGACCGGTGCTGGTTCTGTCAACTTTGACAAAGCATGAGTTATATCAGCAATTTCTATAAAAAGAACAGAAATGAATACAAATTATATCACCAACCTTCACTAGTTAAAGTGACAAGTAAATTGGTAACTGCATGGAATATTTTAGTCACTCCTTTCACTAGTATGTTTTCAGAATTACAAAATTTTAATACACATGTTCAGTTTTATATGCATGCATGATTGACAAAGGTGTAACACAAATTATTTTTCCTCAGAGGGCTTCAAAAATGAACCTCTAAAACCTTGCTTTTCAAATATCTTACATTTTTGGTAGAAAAAGCTTACTAAATGCACTTAATGTTTTAAGTCAGGGTATAACCTGGAAAAAAATGGTAGCTATCTAGTCCATTAACATTTGCTTCTCCAACTGGAGTCAAATAAGAAAACAGATGAATAGTTGCTGGAAAATGTGCCAAAGAAAAACAGTTAGACATTTGAAAGTAACTTTAAAAATAAAAATGTAGGTCACCTCTCCCTTCTTCCTCAAATGTGGATCGTCCAAGAATCTCATCAGTTGACTCCTTTCGACGGCAAATTTTAAAAAATTCAGTAACAAAATCACCTACAGAGAAAAAATGTTACTTTTGACACTTCACTGAAATAAATCTATCCTATGAATAGATTTATGCTAGGGAAAAAGAACAATTCAGTATTTCTATCCAAGACAAAAATTATTCCCATTTCAAAAGTAGCCTTGCTCTTCCTTTCTCTCCAAGTCCCGGGATATTATTTTTTCTTAGAATTCCTTCTAGAATTAAAGGAAAAATAATTGTACCTAATAACATTAAGCCCTTGCTAAATGCCTAAATACAACAAACAGTATCTATTCTAATTAAGTTGTGTAAGTAATAAGAATATTATTCTTTCTTCCTGCCACCCTGCTAGAATTCTGAGTCCATTAAAAAAATAAAAATTAAAAAGAAATACTAAAGATACGTTTCTGAGGATTAAGGAATCATATAGGATGAAACTATTTCAGCTTTAGCTGCATTTTAATGGTATACTTTGTGTCATTATAAGAGAGGAGAAAGTTTTCATATCTTCTAAAGAGCTGCAATGAGATGTTTGCACAAAAATTAAAGCTTAACAAAAACAATCAGTCCAAAATTACTAGACAATACGATATACTGAGTACATCTAAGTTTTAGAATTCACCAATTCTGAAAAAACCTAGAACACTTTCTGGATTTCTCTCAGAAAAGTAGGAAAATCCTCAAAATCTAGTCATATAAACTATATGACTATAGTTTATTATGTATGATATGACTATATAATCCTATAATCTAGTCATGTAAACATATAAAGTCAAAGAGAATGGGTATGATCATGGAACAATAAAGAGTATACTTTTAATTCTAAGTCCTTTGCAATTATCACAGATGTCTGTGGATAAGGAATAATAAGGAACCAGAAAACAATTTAGTAAATTTAAACAAAAGAAAATATTTTTTGAACATTTATTATAAGATAGGCAATGTGTTAAATGTGTTACACATATACACACACATACAATCTTCTTTGATCCTTTCAATAATCTCATGAAGTATATACTATTATTGTCTCTGTTTTATTGAGAATTGAAGAAATTACACAACTTGCTCAAACTGGTGGATCTAGGATTTGAAACAGGTCTAACTCTAAAATTCTTGATATCAGCACTCTACTTTCTTCTAACACCCCAAGACAAACCCACCAATGTCAGGAATTTTATGTTATACATCTTTTTATTCACTTTTATAGTTAGCACAAAACGCCAAGTGCCAATTAGCATTTGATGAATAGCATATAACGAATGATAGGGCCCAAGAAAACAATTTTTTAAAGAAATGCATCTTACTGTCATCAATAAATATTCAGTAACTCCCTCCATCACATGAATGGTTAAATAGAATGAAGGTAGCATGGAGGAACACAGAAATAGAGAAAATATTTTCATGTATACCAAATACAGAAGAGAAAAAGATGGAAAGGCACATTGAGGAGATGGGTTCAGAAGACTTCATTTACGAGATATATCTATAATAATGGGGAGTGAAAGATAATTCCAGATACAGGATACAATAACGTTATCTGAATAGCAACTGATATTTTGCAAAGTATTTCTGTTTATGTTATTTCACTTGACTCTTCAAATAACCCTATGACGTGTACAAGATTACACAGACTTCTTTTCCTCTAACAGAAAATAGGTTTACATATGCAATTAAACACTACAGAATGGCTCTAATAGATTATAAAAATCAGTGTTCTTCCCATCATATACTACAGGCCTAGAGGGATAGCAAAAGGCAAAAGGGACACCAATAATGAGAATGGAAGATGCAGATTATGACACAGAAGAAAAAAAGGTAAAATAAAAGCATTTTAAGAATAAAACTCAGCTCACAGAATTATGAGCAGACTGATTAAAACTAAAAGATAAGAGAGAAATTATTTTACTGCTAGTGCTATTCAACAGTAACTAGAAGAATTCACTGCTGTTGGCAATGATTTTTTTTTAATGGTATTAACTGAAGAGGTCACAAAGGTAAAACAATTAAAATAAGAGAGTTATTGGATTTCATTAACCAATGTTACCATAAAAAATAAATTTATTTTTAAAATAAATAAAATAAAATTTATTTTGATTGATAGATGAAATAAAGTATAAAGAATGCATTCAGTGTTTCTGATCTGGAAAACAGGCAGATTGGTAGTATTTCAGGAAAGGAAAATAATATCTTACCTAGCAAGCACTGAGGATTATCAGCTTTTCGAACTCTAACAGACCAATGGGGAGCCTGAATAGGATCCAAATCACTAAAATGCAAAACAATAAACATAATATCCTATTTATGATAATCTGCAAGACTTTATTAAAATGCAGTCCAATGAAAATGTTATATAGAAGGACAAGCAATCCATTTTGCTTCCCTTAAGCTTATTTAGATGCATAGGGACATTTGGATAAGTTTTTAGAAATATTAAAATATTAAGAAATCAAAACTCTTGGACAAAAAGGGAAAAACAGAAGCAAAACATTCAAAATATCACATCTAAAAATGATTAAACAGGGAATGTACACTGATAATCTAATGAGAGAATTGCATTTTAAAAATAAAAAAGGAACAAGAAATAAGCAAGTATGCATAATCACCTGAAATAATGTTTTTTACAGCAATATTAATAAAAATAACTATAAAAGTTTGCACAAGCTGAAAAGTGCCCTATTTTTTCAATTAAATAGATTATCATAATCCACTTAAAGGAATACTATGCAGCAATTTAAAAAATGACAACATGGATCTACATTTACTGGCACAAAAGATGTAAAATATTAAATTAATGAAGCAAATTAATATATAAATTTAAATTTTAAAAATATATGCCCCCACATAAATATCTATTATACACCTGAAACTAATCATTTTATATGTCAATTATAACTCAATTAAAAAAAAAAGGCTACACCGCAAAATACTAACTGGCTATTTTTAAAGTAATGGGATTGTAGGTAGTCTTTACTTTCTTTTCTATACCCACCTAAATCGCCTGATTAAGAAAGCTCATTTTACTTTTACCATCAGCAAATACATTTTAATTATGAAAAGATAAGTGTCCTATTTCTCATTGTTCTGCATCAAGCATGAGATGGTACTAAAATTATGTTCCTCTTTTTCCACATTCTTCCTAGATAATGCTTGCTGTAATTTTCAAGTTGTTTCCACTGCATAGGAGTATATGACACAGATGTTTTGTTAGTTATGACATTTAATGATCAAATATTATTCCCACATTCTGATGATCATCATCTCTTCAAAGCACTTCATGAAATACTTCTGACCAGCTAAGAAAGGTTCAAAAGAATAATGCACTCAGTCCCAAACTGCTTACAGACATCTTTGCTACAACCAAGTAAGATTCAGATTATTTATTATCCCTGAGCTAAGGATCACATCCCCAAAGTTAGCACCTTAAAACACATTTATAATACATATTAATCAGTCTAAAAAGTGATCTTTAAAAACAGAAAAATCAACCAACTTTATCAGAAACTAAAGAAAAAGGAAAACTGCCAACCATTTAGTTAATTTATTCTACTGAAATGTTTGAATCTCAATATATTGCTCTTAACATACTTACGAATAAACATCATTATCCACAATGATACCTTCAGTCAAGTGAGGCCATGTAGTTGCTAAATGGAGTTCACTAAAATAAAAAAAAACATAAAATATATCCAAAAGCTTTAAAACTGTATATACATATATATACTTACGTACCCTCTGACTCAGCCATTCTACTTCTAGAAATGTATCTTAAGTAAATAACCAGAAATATACACACCAAGTATGTTTTTAAAAGATGTTATTGATAACACAATAAAAATGGAAACAACTAATTTAGCAAATGGTAGCTCATCCATATGAATTTAAATGTCTTGCATACATTAAAAAAACCATGCTATACATAATAGTCCCAAAGTGTAAATAACCCAAATATCTAATAGCTGATAAATGAGTAAATAAAATGTGGTATTATTCATACAATGGCATATTATGTAACCATAAAAAGCAACAAAGTATTGATTCATGCTACAATATGGATGAACCTCAAAAATGTTATGCTAAGTGAAAGAAGCCAGAAGCAAAAGGCAACATATTGTATAATGCAGTTTATATGAAATATCCCAAACAGGTAAGTCCATAGAGACAGAAAGTAGAGTAGTATTTGCCTAGAGCTAGAGATCCTGGGGAGATTGGAGGAAATGACAGCTAAGAGGTGAGGCATTTCTTTTTGGGGTGATGCAAGTTTTCCGGAATTAGATAGAGGTGACGGTTACACAACTCTGTAAATACTAGAAACCACTGATTTTGTACACTTTTAAATGGTGAATTTTATGGTACATGAATTACATGTCAATTTTGAAAAAACGTTGACAAACTTTTTCTAAAAAAGATCAGAGTGTATATGTAGTCTCTGTAATATTCTTATCTTTTTCTTTTAAAATGCTTAACAATGTAAAACCCATTCTTAGTAAGGTCTTATAATAGTCCCAATTAAACCTTTGAGTTAACAAATACCTTTCCAATAAATTGATTTTTTGTGTGAATTAGTCTGAATTGACTACTACAGTTTACAACTAAAAAGCATAACTAATAAATATATGATTTTTGCTTCTTACATGATTCTAAATTTTCTCTAAGCATGAATTATTAATTTCATAATATAACTAATTTTTAAAGTAAAAATGTTATCATAAACAATATGTATTATTAGGGGACAAAGATGATTAGAGGTTTAAAACGATAAGTTCCTGAACAATTTTAGGCATTAACTTCAGATTCACTTTCTAAGCTTTTACAACAATGTCCTCTCCTCTCCATCTAATTATAGAACAACTTCTTTGACAAGGAGAGAAGACACTAAAAAAACCCTCCTTTTCATTTTGTCTTCCACTGCCAAAGATTTCTTTTCAAAAGCACAGTGCCCACATTTGCTAATTGCCAATTGATTTAAATGGTCTACCATATGCACCATCTTACCCCAATTTATTTTTGCATTCTTCTTCAATCACTTATTTCTGTTGACAAATCATATTTAAAATTAGGAAGAAATATTTAAGGACTAATTTCTTCAAATTTCTATTCTAGGTCAATTTTATTCTCTCCCTCTAAAATTTTCTCTAAGCAAAATTCAAATGAATAAATCAGTTAGTTGGAGGGTCATAAATCTATCCATAAGTTACCCTATACCATTTCCCCCTTGCTCACTATAATCTAGCCTTCTATTTCCTTCAATAAACTAGCCAAACTCCTGCATCAAGGCCCTTTGCACAGGCTCTTCCATCCACCTGGAACACTTCCCTAATAGCATCTCAATCTAAACTAGTTCCTCATTTTACTGTACTTTTCCTTCAAATTATCCCACGACTTATAAGATTATTTAGATGATTATTTCAAGCCTATTACCTTCGAGTAGACTATAAATGCCAAGAAGGCAGAAACTATCTGATTTATTTACTTCTGTTACCTTCCTCATTTAGCATACTGCCTGTTGCATGTAATAAATAAATATCAAATACAAAAGACGCTCACTTTATCTTCTCTTGAGTAATTTTAAAATAAAAGTATTATTATTTCTACCTCTATGTGAGAGTATTAAGAATGCATGTATGCATCTGTATACATTTTTTAATTAACCAAATAATTTAACTCAACAAATAAGATAGTTTTTTAAGTCAGCACTGTTTATACTTTCCAAATATTTTGCTATTGGTGATTAAATTTTCCAAGCCCTACATTTTCTTGTGGAACAACTTTTTCCTAAAGTTCAATAGCTCTTCTAGAAAAGCAAGAGGATAACCTAAGAGGTCACCCCTATATCTCTTATTTAGGCCTTAATTTGTATATTTAAAAAAAGTGGTTAGGAAAAATGTAAACACATGTTAATTCCGGGTGATGGATACATGAAAGTTTGTCATATATAATATTTTCTGTGTTTTCAACATTTGAAATGTTTCTGAAAAAGCAGACCAAAAATCACTTCTATAAGGAATAATCAATAAATGATATTATATATATTTTTTGTATTATTTCAAAGCCTCTTTTATTTCTTAAGTTACAGAAGAAAAAAAGATTGCCATATTGTTAGTTATAGGTCTGTTTCCAGTACTAGATTCATTTCAGGAAACTACAGTATTATAAAGCACAGTAAAATCAATATCAATATAATTTAAAAGTCCCATAATTCAAATGATAGGGTTGAAATTCTCACCTAATAGGATCTTCGCAGGCACCAAACGGTAACTTGCCAAACTCCAGGCCTCCAACTTCTCCTCCTACAAGGGCATCTATATCTAAACAAAAGAAATATTTTTCCATTATTTAGCAAAAAACAGAGCAATAACAATTAGTTAGGTTGACCCTCTGAGAGATTATAGATTTAAAAGTGCCTACATCAAGAACACAAATAGCAACTTGGAGAGCAAGAAGTCAGGTTTTAAAGACATCCCCTAAGAAAGTTATAGTGAAAGGACACAATTCCTATTTATCCAGTATTTCATTCAAGCCATATATTCCAACTTTAACTTTCTTAAAATATTCCTTAAATATTACTGAAGAGAACAATTTTTCTGTAAAATTCTTTTGCATTTTCTAAAAATGTGATTAACATCATCTAAAAGAAAATTACCTAAATATTAAAAAATTTAATGATCAATCTACATTTATCAGTTTTGCTGTCAATTTCTGAATAGAAAATGTCATTATTAATACAATTATATTTCAGTTGATAGTACACAGAAATCTTTACACTCTACCATCGAACTTCCTTTCCATTATGAATGCTATCTGAGATTAGAGAATTTAGAGGGTTGAAAAAGTAATTAACACTACTAAAAGACATCAAAAAGAATTTATTTCTCTTTGAAATAATACAGATGGTTGTTTTTAATTATTAATACTACACTGGAAATTCCTAAAATTAAAGTCTATTGTTGAGTTATGAACACTCCTCAGACTTGCTAAAATCATGTTTGACAATTATCTACACCCTAAATTATTAAAAGTAATAAATATACATGGCTCAGTTACTTGATCCAGTAAATTTTCTCAAGTCAATTCATTCCATTTTTCCAACTAAAGAATGCTTACAATAATAAATATCACAACAACTAGCTTTATTACAAGATGTCAATTTTTAAGAGCTTCAAAATTTATAATAAGCACATTCTGTAAATGAAAAATTATTACTAGACTATAACTATACGAAAGGTTTAACTGAATTAAAAGTTGAGAAGTAACACTGTGAAATGAAAGGATCACGAGATTTAGAGTCTGACCAGATTTGAATGTGAACTTTATCACTTGGTAACCACGTGGCCATGGTCCAGTTATTTATGTTCTTTAAGATATTTATGTTCCCTATTAAGATAATAATACCTTTCTCAAATGAGAATTACATGAAATAATAAGAAAATACAAAGCACAGTGTCTGGCCCATATTACATGTTCAATTCCTCCTCTACCTTTATTAAGAGAAAATATTAAAAATTTATATGGCCTTCGATTCGCTAAGTTAATATTTTTTATCCTCATTAAAAAAAATTTGGCAATAAAACATTAACAAAGACCTTACTGGCAATCAGAATTATAATGCTAAGATTATGGCTCTTGGGCTTCTTTTTAGATCATTGACAGACCATACAATCTTGAGTAATCTGTAAAACTGACTAATAATAGAGCAGCCTTTGAAAAAGGGAAAAGGAGGGTAGGAATTTAAACTTTTAACTAGAAGCCAGCTACAAATTGTCTAGTGGGGGTTGCTGTCTGAGAACTAAAATTACTAAAACAAATATTTGAGTCTTTCTTCTAATGTAAATGTCAGCTTAGCTTTTAATTCCTTGCACTGTAGTTTATTTGCAGTTTTTACTATACATTAGCTTCATATTATCCAGTGGTGCATAATATAGAATGGTAGTAGAATATATAACCACCAAAAGCTAAAGATGTATTACATTAATTTTAATATTATCTCAAGACTATCAATTGTTTTCAATCCTATAAATAACCAACTGATTGGAATAAAAATAAACAGTAATAAAATATTCTTTATATTTTATTATTTATTTCTTTTTAAGGGAGGTAAACTGAAGATTTTTTTCAGGCTAGGAAAATCCTTATAATTATTTATAAGTTTGTATTAAATATCTTATTAGATGTACACTTAATGTGTAAGAGAAACACCCAGGAACTAAAACTTTAATTAGGCTACATGTCCATCGGGCTGAGCTTTTCTAGAACTTATGTAACATCTTGTTCATATTTGTGTCTCTGGCACCGTCTGGCCTATTATAGGCTAATAATTAATGACTGTTGAATGAATCATTATATCAATGGCTAAGCAAATAAACTGATTTTAATTACATGTTTATCAAATGCAAGTTAAATATTCTACAGCTATTTCCATGATAAATATATGTATTTGTACACATTTTTTTCTTTTCTGCTTTCCTTATTTAGCACTCTTCTTCAAACTCTAAAAGGTTCTCCATATGCCCATGCTCAGCTTATGAGGGTGGCTTCTCTATATGCTAAAACAGCCATTTCAATCATTCACTACATACTAATTTGCAGCACATGATGTTCCACAGCAGAGATCAGATGCTTTGTAAGTAATATTAGCTTTCAAAGACAGACTGTCAAATATAGAGTAATACTGTCTCTAAAACAACCTACAGAGCTTTTTAAGAGAAAAAAAAATGATAAAGACAGTGAAATCAGCAATATTACATTTACAATGAATTATAAATATTTCAAATTTAACACACTTGAAACACACTGTTAATTTTACTTTCTAAATATATATTTTTTTCTATTTATTGTTTTAAATATAGTTTTAAATTATCTCACCTGGCGGTTGCTGAGGCCAAAAGTACTGCTGCCAATCCTGAAGTACATAGGTAAATCGAATAGCAATACTAACTGGAGGCAATGGAGTTAAAGGACATCCCTAGGAAAAAAATGCAAAGACAACATTGTGTAGCTTTAAAAAAAAAGTGTCTTTAAAAACAATGCCAGAGAGCAAATTACATTAGAATAAAGCTGTATAAGCTACAACCTGGAAATAAGATATTAAATTCTATTCAGCAAAATACTCTCTCAAAATAGCTTGTATGATTTTAATTACACAAATATAATTTCTTACTATTCTCTTCAGCCATGTTGAATGTGAAAAACTGTGATTCGCTCAGATAAAACAATTATGAAGTGTAAGACTAGGTTTGAGAAAATACTTTCTTTTAAATAAAAACAAATTCAAATTAAAGCCAATCTTAAATACTGAACCAAAATTTTAGACTAAGACAAATGGTCACTCATACAAAATAGTTTCTATTAATGAATCAAATCAGTTAAAAGAAAGTTAGATTTATTTTTATATTCATTAAAAATCATAAAAATTGAATCATCCAAACATCCTATGCTCTCGGCTGACCTTAATAATGGTTAATCTACATTAATGTGGAATACAACTTAAATGTGCATAGGAATTACCTAGGGAGCTTGTGAAAATGTCGATTCAATACTGTTCTGCAAATCTAGCCAGTTTCCAAGTGTTACATATACTACTGCAGGTCAGGAGGAATAAGAGACATTTGGCTCGGCAGCAGCATCTATAAATGTCACTAGTAGCTTTAACTGAACACAGACTCAATCTAAATTCACCATATAAGGTGGCTGCCATAAAAAGATAATTCAATTTTGGGCTGTTGTATCCTAGAGAAGCAAGGCAAGATTCTGGCTAGTCAGGAATAATCAACTTTTTAGCCAGGTCTAGATATCAAATGAACATTCACGCATAATAGGCACATAATAGAAACCATAATAAGGTTGCTTTGACACATAACCTCTGCTTCAGTTGCATAGCAATGTAGATAAATATAGAAAAGAGGAAAAGAAACAAAAGTAAACAGCTAGGATCAAAGGTTACATAAATATCTTTATGGTCCCTAGAAAAGGTAAATCTGGTTCAAGACACATGCCTGCTGAGTTTTAGGTATAGAAGAAGGCAGTAGACAGACTAGGACTGCGGACTGCACTATATGGACCCAAAAGTACTCCACCCAAAGTGAGGATATTTGAAGACTCTCTCTCTGTTTAAGACAGACACTGAGGCAGGGCACTTCTGCTTGGTACAGTGGCTTTGTTGGAAGCTATAAGGCTGGGAAGAGTTATTGTGTGAGGAAGAAAAAAAAACCCAAAAACCTAGTGCCATGACCAGAGAGAGCAAGTCAATAATTCCAAGACTAGATATTCTATTATCCCAAATATCACCAAAGAACACGAGGCTCCAAACACAATTTTAAGATGAGGTTCTAAAATATTCTGCCAGTAGAGAGCAACCACAAAACTACAAAATCACTAGAAATGATGGGAGAGAAAATTTTAAATGCTGAACATTCAGAATGAGCCTACAAACAAAATCTCATTGAAAACAGTCCTGCAAATAAAATTTCTCCAAAACGTGAAGAAATGTAGTTCTAAAAGAGAAAAATATACAAATCAACAATCAGAATATAAAATCATGAAACTAAAGACCTGAAAAAACAAAGAATGTCTAAACAGAAAAAGACTACGGTGTGAGTTTTCAAATATTTAGAGGATTATAAAAGAAAAGGATTTAAACTCAAAATTTAAGTGACTCTCAAGGGCAGAACTGCTCCCCCTACAAAGGAAGTCTTTTCTCATAATTGGATCTATGCGAAAACAAAATAATCTGCCAATGAAGGGTGAGTGCCCCAGAAACTTCAAGTAGATGTTAAAGAATAATTTTTATAAAGATGACTTTATAAAGATAAAAAATGAGAGTTAAATATTGGGTAGTTTTAACTGTATAAAACCTCTGAAATACCCAAATCAGTCTTAATTATTTTAAGCTCTACTCTTATCCAATCGAAAGCTATTTCATATCTAGATGAGCGAGTTTTGTGAAAGTTCTGACAGATGATGTGATAAACTGATTAGGAACACATTTTTTTCAAGTACAACTAGCATATAATCATAATCTAAGTCAGATATCACAGATCAAGGTAGTCCCTACTTCAGTAAAGAGAAGTTGAGCTACATAGGGGAGTAACATAAAAGATCTATGAAATAATGTTTAATAGTTTTTTAGGAAGGAATACAGCTATTACCTGCATCTGACCAGAAATATGATCTAAAGAAATTAAATATAATTGAAGACTTCTGGTAAGAGCAAAGGAAAACTAATGAGATAGAAATTAACACATATTTGCATTTTTCAAAAATTTCTCAAAACACCACAGGTAGAAACAAGCAATACTTATATACAGAATCAAAGGAACAAAAGAAATGAACAAACAAAACAAAAACAGATTCACAGGTACAGAGAACAAACTGGTGATTGCCAGAGGAGGAAGGTTGGCGGGTAGGGTGAAAAAGGTGAAGGGATAAAGAAGTACAAATGAGTAGTTATAAAACAGTCATGGGGATGTGGAGTACAGCATAGAGAATATAGTCAGTAATAATGAAAGGCTGTGTGTAGTGTCAGATGGGTACTACAGTAATCACTTCATAAATTATATAAATAGCTAACCATTGTACTGTATATCTAAAATTTCTAATAATAAATTTTTAAAAAGGCAGTCAAAAAAGAAAGAAAGCAGTACTTAAGATATTTCAAAGCCAAGAAAACTTTTGAGAGAAAAATTTTAGAGAGATATATATATATATATATATATATATATATATGTGTGTGTGTGTGTGTGTGTGTGTGTGTATGTATGTATGTATGTATATGTAGACACACACACACACACACGGAACTCTAAAATATATGCTTCTATGATTTTTTTAATGGAGAAAATCACAACAACAGTTATTTTTAGGAGAGGAAATGAGGAGTAAAAGGAAGCTTTTACCTTACTTAATTTCTTAACCTGGTACATGTATTATTATTTTCTTTTTAATGTCAAAGGGCTGGGTGGTGATAATCCTATCACTACACTATTTAGGGCCTCAACACTGAAAATATTTTTATAAAATCAAGTTCTAATCCTAAATATCTTTCTCACAAACAATATCTATTAAAAAAGAAATTTCAGCACTTTTTCTCATAATTTTTTCCTTTTTAAAATTTGCGAACCTTCAGAAAGGTTGCAAAACTAGCATAATGAATATCCATGACTTACTAAGTTCACCAATTATTAACCTTTTGAATGTAAATTGTAGGCATCATGATAATTCACTTCTAAAAACTTTGGCATGTAATTCCTACGAACAAAGATATTAAACTATGCAACCATAAAACAATTATCACACTCAAGAAGTTTAACATTGATACTATTTTCTAATATATAGTCCACATTAAAATTGTCCCAATTGTCCAGTCGTGTCCTTTATGGCTATTTTGATCAAGGATGCAATTAAGGATCATACATTCCATTTAGCTGTTATGTCACTTTAGTCTCCTAAACAGCTCTAAACAGCTCCCCATCTCTGTTGTGCCTATCATGATACTGACATTTTTGAAGAGTCTAGGCCAGTTACTTTGCGAAATATGGCTCGTTTTGGAAATATTGTTTTGATTTATATGAAACATTGCTGGCAGATATGTAACAGATATGATGATATATCCTATTCAATGTATCATATCAGGAGATACCTGATATCGGTTTGTTAATCAAGTTTGAGCACTTCAGTGAAATGGATGTCAACTTAAGCACTAAGGGGAATATTTCTCTAAGTAGAGGATCCACTCCACCACTTGCTTATCTGATTTTGCTCTTCAACTTAAACCCTACATTTTTTCCCCAGAGTAGCATAGGCAAGTCCTCCATAGCTCTGTGATAGTGGTTTTACAGAACACAATGGATATATTGGGCACATCCCATTTAGCCTTGATGCTGTCATAGACTATAAGACAGACCTATTTTAAAAAATCAAATCAAATGAAGATTTGGAAAAAAAGGCAATTCAGAACTCAAAGAGTTCAGACCTCAAGAAGTTCACTTATTTTTATACTTGGGTAGGTCCTTTAGAAACAAGCTACTTTACTTCCCACTGATAATTTAACTTATTTTTATGTGAGTACTATATGCTCTTTGAGAGGGAAAAGAAAACATATGAAATAATAATAACAATAATAAAAGACTAAAAACAATCTTATCAGCCAAGATAATCACTATTAACATTTTAGTATACATTCTTCCAAACTGATATGCACCCAAGCAAATGTATATTTTTTAACAAAAATGGGATGTTTTGTATGTACTTTATGTATATTTGGTAACTATTTATTTTCTGCTTAACAATACATCATGAATCTCTTTTCATGTTAATTAATACCTACAACTATAACTACATAGTAGTCCTCTGATGGACAGTTTAATCAGCACTCTATGACTGGATATACATTAAATCCTTCACTACTATAAGTAACAACATACCTCCCCCTCCCCCCATGCACACATGGAAAAAAAAAAGTTCAAAGTCCCAAACTAGGAGCTATCTAACGCTCACTTATCTGAGGAGGTTGGCAATACAGTAAGTCCTCACTTAACATCATGGATAGGTTCTTGAAAACTGTAACTTTAAACAAAACGGCATATAACAAAACCAATTTTACCATGGGCTACTTGATAATAACAAGAATAAAGTTTCTACAGCATATTTTGGGTCACAAAAAAGTCACCAAACTTCTAAATAAAAACTCAAAAATATTAAACACTGAAATAAATGTGAGCTATGCATACATTTGAGAAAAATTAATAAAAACAAGAGAATCATTTTCCAATCTACTTTTTCCATTTTATTGTCACAGTTAGCCAGAGCCTATCCTGGCAGTTCAGGGCAAAAAGTGGGAACCAATCTCGGACAAAACACTCTTGTATCCCAGGGCACACCCATACACACCCACATTCACTCACACTGGGACAATGTATACACACCAGTTCACCTCACATGGACATCTTTGGGATATGGGAGGAAACTGGAGGCCTCAGAGAAAACCCACAGACATGGGTAGAAGGTGCAAACTCCATACACAGTGGCCCCAACCAAGAACTGATTTTTTTTTTCTCAACATTATAAGGAAACAATGAAACAATGTTGAACAAAAAGACACTATTTGAAGACCTGCTGTATTACCATTACAGGAGAAAGAGATAACAGTAGACAAATGTTAACAAACTGAACAAACAAAATCAGTTTAATTATTCTTTAACATGAGTTCACTAAAAACCTAACTGAAGACTGTTTAAATGACAGTAATTTATACAGTCAATTACATCTTTTTCTAAGTAATTACATTATTGACATTATAAAGAAATATTTCTACATACTCAAATTACCAAATTGCTACTTGATCCCAGATAACACTGACAATATCAATGCCAACTCACAATCTTTGATTTGAAGATATCCAGAAGACCTGATAAATGAGTGTACTGATTTGGCACTTTTCGAAGATGAACCATTTCAAAATCAGTTCGGACACCAGGACCCTGACATTCTCCCACATACATTCTTCGCCATTTGTGATGAATTTGAACGAAGAGTGGCACTTGGCTATAGAAACAGGAATAGGCTATAAGTGTATTAAACATTGAAAATCTCCTAAATTTCGAAATTTTCCAGTTACATTACACTAATCTCAAATATTTAAAAGCATTAAACAAGAAATACTCTATAGACTGAAAACAAAGACACGTTTAATTCCTTTTCTCCTTACACTAGTAAACTGAAGAAACTATCACCTAGTGGCACTTTGTAGTCAGGAAATTGTTTTAAGATGGCTGAATCAGAAAAAAAAGAATAAAAATTTTCTTCAATAAAAACAACTATATCATAGTAGCCTTTCCAAAGTCATGATAAAACTTGATTCACAGGTATTATATAATACAAATTAAACCAATACTTATGGTGAAATATTTTTTACTTTATCATTTGAAGATACAGTTGACCCTCATTATTCACAAATTTCCATATGTTCAAATTAGCCTACTCACACAAATTTATTTGTAACCCCAAAATCAATAGTGCAGTACTTTCACAGTCATTTGTAGACATGTGCAGAGCATTAAAAAATTTGAGCCATCTGATGAGCATGTTCCCAGCTGAGATATCAAGGCAATGCTGTCTTCAAGTTTTAAAATTAGATTTTGTAACAAAATTTAAATAAACTAAACAAATGTAAGAAAAGCACAAAAAAGTACAATTTACTATCCATTTCAAATATTCATTGAGTATTTCAGTAAGTTTCCCTTCACAAACCTTTCTCCCTAAAGATGTTTTTGAGTTTGTCTTTATATACCATATTCCAATGTAAAAACGTACAAGTACTAATTGTAATCACAATTTAAAAAAAAAAAAAAAAAACCCTAACATTTGGTAACCATTTTCCTTCATAAAACATAATTTAAAAGTTTTTAATTCATAGTCTAAGTTTTTCAAAATGTCCCCCTACCAGCCAGTGTTTCCCAAAGCAATAGACACAGAACTCAGAAGAAGATTGCACTTAGATTCACTGAGAACAGCATCACTGTTTGCAGCAGGGGCGATCACCACGAATTCTCGCAATCCATACCTTTAAAAAAACAATCACTACAATTAAATGAGGGAAAACTTCAGAATACAAAAAAATATTTGAAAAATAACATGAAAAAATTTCTCTGAAGGAAATTTAACAAGTTAAGTTTAAAATACAGGTGTTTCTTTCTTTTTTTTAAGGGCAATTAAACCTACAACCTGAATTTCCTTCATTTAAGTGAAACACTTCCATCATTCAACTATTATTTCCCCTGTATTCGTTACCAATTAGAAGCGATTTGTTGAAATCACAAAGAACATTAAATAACAGTTTTGCTTTAAAAGTTTAGTTGTAAAGACTAAAGGTGAAAGTCAACACTGAAGTCTTGCTTTAATTAACTGATAACATTCAGTCCACTAATGTGGAAAGAGAAAGTTTGATAGATTCCCTAAATAGCAGGAAAATAATTATCAGCCATGATGTACTTGTGCTGTCTCAAAGTGAGAACACAGTTTACTTAAGTATCGTAATTAAAGAACTCTTTTATTCTTTTTACTCAATAACATATGATAAAAGTTACAAAATTATCAGAAAATGGTTTACTCTTGCTATGATATCTTACAATAACAAAAACTTCTCATTTAGTTGTCAAGTCCTTTAAAAACAACAAATTTGCAGCCAAACTTTATAAACATGTAAGGTTAGGTTGGTGATCTTGCCTATTGAAAACCCCTGTGCTATTCACTCCTCAATGTGTTTGTAATAATTTCTTTAAATACAGAAAATAATTTATGAAAGGCATTACTCATTTGCCTAATTTATTTTACCTCTGGATATGTAAATAGTTGTGAATGCTTATTTTTATGAACATTCTCCTCAAGAAATACTCCAAAGGGCAGTAAATAAAATTTCTTTAAAAGTCCAACCCATAATCTGTTTATTATCTAGATGACAAAAACTTATTTCATCTTCTCACCTCACTTTCACCTTCCTACCCCTAAAATCAAAACTAGTTAAGTATATGTGCATCAAATACTGGAAGGAACTCAGAGCTTTGAATTTTAAGCTCTAAACGCCTTTAAAAATAATTGTTGTTTTTTTTAACATCCTTGAAGAAAACAAGAAAACATTTCTTCATGCCATTCTCCACACTACAGTGAAACCATTGTCAGCAGTTTCTTGGTTAGTCTTCCAGAAATATTCTATCTGTTCATGTACCAACACTATCCTCAATTAAGATTATACTATACATTTTTTTCTGTACCTTTTTTTTTTTTAAAGCTAATCCCCCTACTGATTTTTGTACTCCAATGATGATATACAAATGGCAAAATAAGTACTTTGCTTCCAATTCTATGCTGCTGCAACAATAGTGTGATTGTCTATTTCTGCAAATATGTCTGTGGGATAAATTCCTAGAAGGTGCTGAATAAAAGAACATCTGTATCTTTAACATTGATAGCTGTTGCCAAAATAACTCCTCTCTCTCCAAACACAGACTGTGCCAGTGTATACTCCCATTAAAAACAAGCTAAACTAAACTACTTTCTGTTTATCTACAATAAAATTCTATCCTTGAGTCTACAGCCATGCTACCCTGAACAAGCCCAATCTCGTCTGATCTCGGAAGCTAAGCAAGGTCAAGCCTGGTTAGTACTTGGATGGGAGACCACCTAGGAAGAACAGGTGCTGTAGGTATAAAAAATAAAAAAAATAAAATAAGGGATTGTAAACTGACAAGGTCCTTGCAATCTGTTCAATCAAGGGTTGCCTCGCCAAAAAAAAAAGTCTATTGATTAGTTACCTTAATTCCATCTTTTCCCTTGATTCCTTCTTGCCACATTATCTGTATTCACAGGTTTTAGGGTACGGACATCTTTATGAGGTACAGAGGTTCATTATCCTGCCTTATCAAAACCTCTGCTCAGTAAAGATCTCATGAATTTACATATGGGCATAAATGTTTTTTAATACTAATTTGTGTCATTTCCAGGGCTATTTATTTTAAGGAATAACAATTTATGAAGTGGATATATCCCTAATGATGGTTTTAGGAATCAGCCAGTAGAAGATATTTAAAGGATAGATATGTAAAAAGGTGGAGAGAAGCATTCAACAAATCACATCATTAAAATCAATTATCTTGCGAAGACCATAAAAATTGATCACATCCACATATCTTTTAAAGACCAGTTTTATAAAATACCCTTAAAACAGTTAAACAGGCTTAATAGTTCATTTGACAGGTGTTTGACAAAGAAACTGAAATTATAAGATATCAAAATAGATGTAGATTAATAAACTTGAACTATCAAAATTAAGCATTTAACATATTGTCAAAGTTCTATTTTCTAAAGTTTGATTTGAAAATATATATTTTGAAAATGTAAGTTAATCATTTAAGCATTTTAACTCATTATGACAGGATCAACCTATACTAATTGCATATATATGAATATTTTGCAGAATAGTTTCAAATCTCCAATGTCACTGCTTTAGGACTGTTGTTTAATTTTTAAAAAGGAAGTATTTATAGGTGAAAACTTCTGTGTATGTTATTCTTCAGTTACTAAGAAGCATGGCAAATAATTTGTAATCTTACAAATTTTAAGAATTTTAATTTTTAATAATTATAATTTTAAAATTCTATAAAGGATGAGAACATTACGAAATCTTCTTAAGATGCCTCGTCCACATTAGGCCCAAAATATGTTGATCCTTTCTCATCTTCTTTCATTCTCAACCTTCTGCTACTAGACTCCAGGCTTACCAAATTATTTGCAGGTTTCAAATGCTTAATTTAAGCACCATCACTTCTAATCAATCTTCTTCCCTCACCTGGCTTATTCTCGCTTATCTTTTGGGATTCAGGTGAAGTAATGCCTCTCCTGGAAACACTTTTCTGACTTAATCTGTCTGAAAAGGGGGTACCTCCTTGAGTATATATCAAGCTCCATGTTGTACTCTATGAGAGCATCTATCAATAGTGTTGCCATTTGTTGCTTTATCTGTCCCCTTACTAATTCCAGAGCTTACTGAAACAGGGATCATATTTTACCCATATTATCCCAGTAGCTGGTTCATAGTAAATGTTTTCAAAACAATGTTTGTCTTAAACAAAGAAAACACATATACTTTTAATATGCCTAATTTTCGAATTCTCAAAAAGTTTGAGTGTTGACCTTCTAATCTTTAAGAAAGATCATATGGAAAAAATGAAAGCAACAGGGCAGAGTGACATGACACAGACTCCTCCCCTTCCCCAAACACATCAAAATACCTGGTAATTGAAGGAATAAAAAGGAGATTACTGGAGGACAGAAATAAAGAGGGAACTGAAAGGCAACAGCAAGCATGCAAGGTGACTGAAGAAACCCAGGGAATTATCAACTCTGAATATTGGCCCTAACAGCTAGGAACTAGGGATTGGGATGTTACAGGATAAGCTGTTTAGCCACTAAAAGCTATTAGTATGACTTACAGACATGTCTGCAAAACTAACCATGCTTTAATAGACTACAGAGCCTAAGAATGGCATAGGAAAAGTCTATTAAATGTCTGAGAATACCATGTGGTTTAGCCTAGCACTAATAATGTGAATTACATAACTGAGATTGAGGTAGTCTGTGGCATGTATCCAAACTAGGTTATGTCCAAGAATACCCCAGCCCCTAATAAATATAAATAAGGTGAGTTCTGGAAACTATGCTTCCAAAGCATATTATCACTCGGATATTATCATCCACTACCATGCCCTTGCTTATGAGGCACTAGGAGTAGTAAACTGTATATGTTTTCAATGATGTCACCAATCTCTTTACAAAGTAACCTAAATTTTCTTCTGTATCTTCCAGATTTATTGAAGTATTGTCTATGCGTGGACTTTCCATCAATCCAAATCAGTACAGAGGTTTTAACTGTAATAATCAATTTTCAGTACAAACAATAAAGTAGAAACATTTATAGAACATATAGACCTGAGACCCAGCTACATAGGCCAGTTCCCAGAACAGGTTAACTGCATCCTGCTTAACACTGTCAAATAGATAGATTACAAAGACAGCCAAGCCATGAGAAACTTCCGCTTAGACAAACAGCCTTTATACCTGTGAGAAT